>BGNK01003187.1:63161-80754 GCA_003297005.1 Symbiodinium sp. clade A Y106 | reverse complement strand
AAAACCCTAAGTTTGGCCTATCCTTGTGATTCTTACAGGTTTTTTGCAATCGAAGGCCAGAAAACCATAAAAAATACCCAAAAAAAACCATAAAAAATACCCAAAAAAAACCTAGACCCCGTACGACTGCATACGACTACATACGATTACGTTACATACGACTACGTTCTACACATACGACTACAGACGACTACATACGACTACATACGACTGCATACTACCAAGCACCGCATACTACTACATGCTACTAAGTATCACTACCTACTACTACCTACTACTACTTACTGCTACCCATCTACTACTTATCACTACGAACTACCTATGCTGCTGCTACTACTACTACTGCTGCTACTACGACTGCTGCTGCTGCTACTACTGCTTCTGCTGCTGCTGCTACTACTACTACTACTCCTGCTCTACTACTACTACTACTAATACTATATCTACTACGACTACTACGACTACTACGACTACTACGGCTACTACGACGACTACGACGACTACGACGACTACGACGACTACGACGACTACGACGACTACGACGACTACGACCAGCACTAGCACTAGCGCAAGCACTAGCACTAGCTATCACTGCCGCTGCCACTGCCACTACCACTGCCACTGCCACTATCACCACCACCACCACCACCACTACCACTGCTACTGCTACTGCTACTGCTACTGCTATTGCTACTGCTACTACTACTACTACTACTACTACTACTAGTACTCTGGCCCTGGTCGAGCTGAGTTGGGGAGCCAGGCTGCTCTTCATGAATAGCAAAAAACACACAGATACGCTATGATTCCACAAAGGCCGGATCACGTACCTCAGGACATCTGGGAACTTGAACTTCCCTCGATACTTGGTGCATCGCATCCGCGGTTTTCGGATGCCACCGGGGATGGAGATGATGAAGTCGGCGAGGCTACCATGTGTCGTGACGGGGACGAGGCGGCATCTTCTTCGACCCCCCATGTTCTGGAGGAGCAGCTCGCACTTGTATCCTCGCCCGTGAGTTGGAGTGATCTTTGGAACATACCGGACGAGACTGCCGTGCACACCCTGTCTTTTGCTTTGGGTGAGGTCCCGGCGCCACCGGCCCCGAATGGTTCGGATCTGCAGCGAATGGCATATGATATCTGTCGGACTGGACGCTGCACGCTTGATCGGATGGCTCAGCTTTGTCACCTGCTGCCTGATCAATGTGTGGCCAAGCGCCGCAAGAAGTGCACATCCGACGGGGCAACGGGTCGTGCTCAGTACACCTCTTCTGTTGGAGCATTCGCAGCTGGCGGCAACTGTGGGGTACAAAACAACACTCGGCTTCACCCGTGGGCTACACGTTTCCTTACGGCAGTGGTGCATGGCGCATGTTCCGCCCACTACTTCTCGAGTTGCACTCTACTGAAGAATGTGATGCACTACAGGCATAAAGATCGCAATAATGAGGTTCACCCAATGAATCTTCTGATTCCCTGCAGTCGCTGGCGTGGAGGTCAGATCTGGATTGCGGACGAAGCAGGGTCTGTGCGATTGGACTCTCGTTCTGAACCTGGCTGTCTGCGTGCGGTACAACTGCCCTTTGTTACGCTGGACCCGCATGTTGCGCATGCGACTTATCCCTGGACGGATGGAGACCGCATCTTACTCATTGCGCATCACGCCAAGGGTTTGGAAGCTCTGCAACCCGAGGACTGTTCACTCCTGTGCCTCGCTGGCTTTCAACTGGTGATGGATAACGGTGCCTAGGTGGTGAGCCTCTTTTGGGCTCATCCCCTATGCACTGCTCCTTTGGATGAACCGCTGCTTTTTACACTCAATGCCTTCGTCGCTTCATTATGTTGGCGTAACACTTTGTCTGCTCATGGCTTCACGCTGTGGCTCGTGCCTCTCTGCATTTATTTATTCTCGGGGCGGTCATGCTACTACCTGGCCCTTCGGGGCGGTGATGGCCCATTTTGGTTTGGTCTTCGTGCGTACGAATGAGTACGCGCTGTCAAACGACAGCCGGGGCGATGAAACATCGTCCTGACATAACACTGACACATGGCTTGGACTCCCTAGCTGCGAGTAAAACGAAACGAAACTACCACTACCACTACCACTACCATTACCACTACCACTACCACTACCACTACCACTACTACTACCACTACCACTACCACTACCACTACCACTACCACTACCACACCACTACCACTACCGCGACCACGACCACGAGCACTACCATACCACTACCACTACCGCGACCACGACCACGACCACGACCACTACCACTAACACTACCACTACCACTACCACTACCACGACGACTACGACCATGACTACTACAACTACGGCCACTACTGCCACAAGCCGCCCCCCCCGGAACAGTACAGAGGAATGCGCAGTGAACACTTGGGGGGGAGAAGCAGTGAAAAATATGGAGAAAACGGAACCTTTGAGCCTGAGAAACTGCAGACTCAACATCATCAACACACTTCTTCTTGGCCATGGCTGACTCGCATCGTCTAATCGCAAACAGATTGCTGTTTGCGGCTGCCATGTTTGTCATTTTCCCCTCCGTCCACAACCCCCCCACCACCCCATCCACTACTTACTACTACTGTAGCTACTGACGACTTACTACGTACTACCAAGTACTTACTACTGTACCTACTACTTACTACTTACCACGTACTACTTCCTACTACTGACTATGTACGACTTGCGACTTACAACTTACTACATACTACACATACTGCCTACTACCTACGACCTACTATCTACTACCTACTCCTTACTACTTGCTAAGTTCATAAAACAAAAGCAAATCACATGCGGCACTCCGCGAAAGGTCAGCAGAATGCATGCGGATGGTGCGCGATAGAGCCTGTGTGTTTGGGAGCCGTTGGCCGCTTCGTAGCCGCAAGGTCCTTTATCGTCCGTAAAGCCCCGTGAGCGCCGCACGTTCCAACTCATGTCTTGATCATCTATTGCGAATATTCGGTATGAGGAGCCATATTAGCAGGCTGTACACGGACAGCCCCGGAATGATCCGGCACGCCGTTAAGCAGGTCCTTCAACGAATTACCTTGACATCAAAAGACATGATCCTTACCAGGAAGTGGCATCAGCCTTTGCGCAGCTGCTTCATAAACTTTTTGCTGAAGGCAGGGTCAGCGTTGCCGGCGAATATCGCTATGATTCAGATTTTCGGATCCTCCTCGTTTTTACTTTTCCCTTGACGTTGGTGCCACTGACACCCTGCAGCTTCTTCAGGCCATAAACGGGAAACTGAATCCCGGAATCGTTTAGATCTGCAGCGACCGCCTGAAGGAGAGAAAGGCGAAAAGTCACCGCACGCCCATTCTGCATTCTCGCCCGAGGTCGGAGGTTTCCATCGGGTTGCAAAGATGAAGGCAAGTGTTGGATCTCGCCGGACATGTCCGCATCAGGCCTTCTACCACACGCTCTGCAAGCAGGGAGCTTGAAACGGCTGAAGCGTAGCACCGCCGTAGCATCAACGTAGAATGAAGCGTGCAGTGGCTCTCGGATGAGTCGCTGTCTCCTCTCCGTCTCCCTATCCGAGCGAGGCACTGCACGCTGGTGGCCGAGCAGCTCGGAGCTAAGTCCTCAATGCGAAGCTGTGGTCGCGGTGTTGCGCATGGGAGGAAGTGCTGCAGCTCTGTGGCTCTGTTCTCCCAATCCCGCGAGGCCCGGTGTGCAACAAGATGCCCAAGAGGTGGGAGCACACCTTCGCGGCTTCCGGCGAAACCCAGACTTGCAGGTCATGGCATTCCTTCTTGATGCCATCCATGAGGACTGAGACTCGTAGCTCGCAGCTAGTTGCAGAGCTTGAGCTCTCAGAGGACTTGAACCGGAACCGTGGTCAACGTTCCGAGTGCAAGGCCGCATGCCGGTGCCGAACCTCCCCAACTCGAGCGTTGACGTTCAAGCTGAACAGGCTCCACGAAGCTTCCGCAGTGAGGATGCCTGCAGTGAAGAGCACTTGGCTGCGGAGGTGGGGCAACAGGGGCAACAGGGAGCTCAATTCGAGCTGAGGAGTGTATGGTGACAGGCTTGGTACCTGCACCTGCAACAACACCGCTCCGTTGTCATTGACCTTTGCCAAGGGCAGCTGCGGTCGCAGGCCGATAGTGAAGATTTGCAGTCAGCAGAGGCATCCGAAGAGCCACAAAGTCAGAGAAGTTTTGATTTGCTGGGAAATCCTCACTGTTTCACATAGTCCTTGGCAGGTTCAGTGCTGTGAATGTGGCTGCGCCTCCATCACTTTCGCGCACCTCGATTGTTTGTTTTGTTAGCGACCGCTTGGGGCTCGCGATGTACGCCAGTGAATGCATGTGCTAATGATGACAGGATCCCTTCCTCTTCCTGTCGCTGCCTATGCCAAGTCATGTTTCGCGCAGTGCTGGCAATTTGTGTAGCTCTCTGAAGCTTGCAGCAATGGACGTTGCGAGGTGTGCGTAGCATGTGCAGCCGGTAGTGCAGCACGACAGGCGGCAGAAGGGTGCACATCGAGGCGCCAGAAGGGTCTGCAGAGGTCGTTTCCGATGCCTGTAGGATCCTGTAGTGTCTTTGATTTCACGGAGTGGCGAGGGCGACAATATCATCGGCGGCAAACGAAAAAACTTGAAAGCTATTGGACTCCAGAACTCTTCAAGCCAAGCCTCACTTTCGAGCAGCACCGCGACGGAGATCTGAGATCCCCTTACATTGCTGAGGCAACGGCCATGAGTCGCCAGTGGAATACGCAGCATTTCACATGTGGTCCGTCGTTTAAAAGCACCCGGCCGTGCGTATAAACAGATGTGTGTTGTTTATAACCACATGGCTTACTTATGTGGAGCAGCGCAGGGCATGGACCACAAGGGTTTGTGGAGCTTTATTACGGCATTCCCCGAACGAGTCTTCAGCGGCAGCATCCCTGTAACGCCACATGTCCGTATTCGTCGGTCCAGATGCTTGGTATTCCGGGTTGGGGATTGCAGGGAACCAGACCAGAACGTTAGTAACTGCAGCAGCTCGCAGGGAGTGAACACCTGTTCTACCAGGATTCGAGCCAGCTAAGACAAGTATGAAATTTATCAACCACTTGCAATGGTAAGTCCTTGACCCCTTGACAGTGATACCTGCGAACTAGTTCTTTGTTGAAGTCACGTATATTTGTGGACATTCACGCTAAAGAATGCTATATACACGTACTTCGAATCCTGAATACTTTTCCAAATATAATTAGCTTGAGTCAGCACATGAACGCCATCAAACTGTCAAACATTGTGATGCGCTGTGTCCTGGTGTTGTATGGATTGGTCTGATAGGATGAATAATCTTGCAGGGGTTGGAGGGGTAGGATATACGGATCCATAAGGAACATGTCGAGATTATGTGACCTACCCCTGGACCCTGGACTTGGTTTGATAAAGCCTGGATTAATTGCACGGCATGAACGGTGTTTCCTGCCTGTGATAAGTTGCTGTAGGAAGAAGCCTGAATAAGTAACCAGTCAGTATAACGGTGCAGGACCCATTGAGTTTGACTATGCACAGGTCGAACCTGACCTTAACTACTCAAGGCTACAAGTGAATGCTACTGCTCCATGCCCATCAACTTTGACAACCAACCTATCCTGTGAACGTGGGCCCTCACAACGGTCCCGCCCCTCCACATATATACATAATATACATATACACATGTACATATATTATTGCATATGTTCATATATACTGAGAATTCTGTGTAAGCTTTCTCTTGCTTCTGTTGTGCTTGTGCAACACCAGCTCGTGAACTGCAGCTCCGCCGCAGACGGGGCCCTTCTTGAGCTTTCAGCTTAGTGCGCAAAAAGCNGCAACACCAGCTCGTGAACTGCAGCTCCGCCGCAGACGGGGCCCTTCTTGAGCTTTCAGCTTAGTGCGCAAAAAGCCTGCTTTTGCGCTCCTTGTTGCCTTTAGCCGGTGACTTGTAAGTTGGCACCGGAGCCTAGCGTGCTGCCATGGACCAGGCCTCGACGCTGTCTCGACCTCCGCCGCTTTCTTCCTTCATTGGGGATTCGTTCGGCGATGAGGCGGCTAGCCATTCGGCTTGGGAACCCGATCTCAGGACATGGCGGCAGATCCAGGGCGAGCTAGCGACACCCTCGAGAACTACTCCACTGCCGACCTCGACAGCTGCTGCGGGATGGCATTGCTGCGGGTGTGACTCGGACCAAGCGGTCTTCGTCTCCGACGGTGTGTGGGAGTGCCTGGCTTGTTCCGGAAGAGATTTTTACCGTCCGGACAGGATGCACCGAAGGCAGACGAGTTCGGGGACGTGGCTCTACATCCCGGCCTCAGCCCAAGGGCCGGACGCTGACGGGACCACTTCTTCATCGACGTCTTCCTCTACTTCGGGCGCTACTCCGGCACCTCGGTTGAGTCGTAGGCAGCGGCGAGCATTAAGAACTCGTGCTGGGCCTCCTCCCGACTCGGAAGGACACTTCTCAGAAACCGGCGAGCGGGCCGAATCAGAGCGATTTACCGACGACCCCGTCGTCGACCCCGACCGCATCGACTTCGGCATCCCCCGGCGGCGCGGCGTGGCTCGAGGACTACCACTTCGACGCGATCCTCCGCAACGCGACGGCAATGCACCTGTTCTACCTCAGCATCAGAGGGGCAAGCTCGGGGGCCGTGCCACTGAAACGGCGCGACCTCGCAAGCCCCTTTCCCAAGGAGAAGAGCCAGAGCACCTAGCTTACTTAGGGTCAGCGGCTCTGAAGGACTCTTCCCCGACTCCTTCCTGGAACAGCCGTATGGGGCCGGAGCGCCATGTGAAGTGGCGCGGGGGCACTCCACCCAGCCCGCCTGTTTGGCGGTATGATCGTGATGATCTGCGCGCTTTCGCCAAGTGGACCAGGAAGGTGAGGATCTGGGAAGTACAGATTGCTCCTTACATGCCGAAGAAGGAAGCAAGCCTCCTCCTGTATAACTCCTTGAGCGGGGAGCTTGAAGCGGAACTGGAACATGCGCCGTTGGAGCGCATTAACTCCAGCGAGGGCATAGAGTACATCATCTCCTCGCTTCAGGCACCCATGGAGCAGAAGGCGGTCTTCCAGAAGAGGCGCTACCTGGCCGACTTCGAGCAGATCGGCCGCTACGCGAATGAGTCGATGCGCTCCTACGTCAACAGGTACAAGAGGGCCGAGCGGAACTTAGGTGCCGTTGGCGTGGAGGTGTCGGCCATGTACGACTCCGACGCTCGAGGGAACAGGCTGCTTGAACGCGCCAAGCTAGGCGCAAACGACCAACGACTCATATTGGTCGGGTCTCGGTACTCTTTGGCTTTCGAAGATGTCTCCGAGTCGATGTGCATGCAGTTTCCCGATTTCACCTCCTCCGACCGTCGGTCGCGATGGACAGCTTGTTCACCCCAAGGGGGTCGGCAAGCACGGCGGCTCGGCACCTAAGGGTGGCTCTTCGGCGCCTTCCTCGGCGACTTCACCGGGCAAGGGCGCCAAGGACTCGGGCAAAGGTTCCTTCAAGAAGGTGTGGGTCGTCGACCAGACGCAGCTCCAGGACATCCCCGAGGAGCACACCTTTGTGGATGACGACCAGGCCGACGACGCCAAAGAGGACGACCAGCCCGACGACCAGATCGACGACAACGCCGACAACCAGGAGCAGGACGAGGACGAAGCCGACGAAGACTTGGCGGACCTAGCCCAGGTTTTAACGGTTACCGCTCGCCGCCTCCAGTCCGTGAAGCTTGGCCGGAAGTTCTCTGGCTCCCCGAAGAAGACCCCGGCCCAGCTCAAGGCGACGACAGCTTGCATGGCATGTGGCGAGGTCGGCCATTGGAAGGGCGACGATGCGTGCAAGGTGTCCTCCAAGAAGGCTAACGACAAGGTCCAAGGACGGGGCAAAGGCAAAGGCAAAGGCAAGCCGGACGACAAGCCCAATGATGCCTTCCTCGTCGACTACGGCTCCCTCGACCTCTACGACGGCGACCAGGCTTACGGGAGCTTGTTTACGGTGCACATGGCAGCGTTCCAGGTCCAGACCGTCAGCAATGCACAGGACCTCTCGGGACACATGATCCTAGACACGGCCTGTCAAAGGACATGCTGCGGACTCACCTGGCTTGAGCAACATGTACAGAGCTTGGACGCTTTTGGCCTCAAGGTGCACCGACACAGCACTACTGATGACAGCTTCCAGTTTGGAAAAGGCCACCCGGTCCGCGCCGAGTATCGTGCATACATTCCGGTTACCATCGGGGACACATACATGATAGTCGGGGCGGGGGCTGTGGACGCCAACATCCCGTTTTTAGCTTCCAACGTGCTCCTTGGATAAGCTCGGTTTAGTTCTAGATCTACCTGAACGGCAACTGCATTTTAAGTATCTCGGAGTCTCTGTGCCAGTCAAGAACTTGTGCGGCCACCTCGCGATTGATGTCACCAGTTTTCAGTCTGCCACAAGCCAGGACTCTAGATGGTCGAAATTGCAGCGGATGGTTGATTGGAACAACCCACCTCCGGAAGCCATCTTTACGCCCAAGACTTGGACGAAAAGTATTTCCCCGAATGCTTCGACCACCTCCGCCATGGATGCAGGCGTGGCGCCGGATGGTGGCGGCCCTTCGGCGCTACCGTCTCCGGCTGTGGGCAGGCGTCTCGACGGCGACTCGGCTCGGGCTGCTTCCGGCCGACGGCTATGGCACCCCTCTCGAGGACAAGGAGACCAAGAAGGAGCGGATCGAACGGTGCGAACACGATCCCAAGGACATGCGCCGTTACGGCAACATGCACGGAAGCTTCAGCAAGTGCAACAAGTGCGGTCTGAGGTTCCGCTGGCATCCAGACCAAGGTCTTTGGATTCCCGACCGAGACCCTCCTTCCTCTCGCTCCTCTGTGCCGCCGCCGTCTTCCAGCAACATGGTCTTGCCCCACCAGGCGTCCGAACTTCGTTCTCTCCGGAGCAAGGCCAAGCCCAAGCCCTCGACACGTACTACCAGGAGATCTTCAGCGACGTCTTCGGCAACCCCATCGACGGCACGGAGGCGAGCCACGGACGCCGAGGAGAATCCATGGATGCTTCTGCAGGACGATGTCGCGGGCCACCAGCAGATCGAGGACCTGGACAGCGAATTCGACTGGGCTGCCGTCGAAGGGTGACCGGCGCAATGGACAAAGCAGCAGCAAGCTACGAGATCGAGCGCAACATCTATGATGCCGCGAGCTCTGCTGCGCAGCGACCTCCTCCAGCTGTGGACTTCCTGGAGCTCTACGCCGGGACAGCCAAATCTACCAAGTTTGCGGCCGAACTTCAGCTTCGTGCCCTTCAGCCTCTTGACCGCGAGACCGGCACTGAGCTTTCAGACCCTAAGACACAACAGGAGGTACGCAAAGCGGTTCAAAGGACGAGCCCGTGGCTGATCGTGGTGGGCTACCCTTCTAGCCTGTACAGCCTTGCCAACGAAAACTTCAATTTTCGAGGACAACCTGAGCAACTTCGGCAGCTTCGTGATGATGATCGCCGCATGCGCAGGTTTGTCTCCGATCTTCTTCGTGAACAACGCCACCAAGGCCGTTTCTTTCTACTTGAAAATCCGCAGACGAGCCGTCTGTGGCAGCAACAAGAGATACTGGAGATTGTGGACCTCCCCGGTGTTTCTTCTGCTGTGTGCCATTTGGGCGCTTTTGGGGCCGAGGCCGAGGGATACCCCTTACGTAAGCCCCTTCGCTTCCTCAGCAACCTGCCGGAGATGATCACCGACCTCAGCCACAAGCTCTCGGATACCGACCTGCTCTACTGTGAGCCCGTGAAGGGCCGAGCAGCGGCAGCCTCGCATGAGTACCCCGACGCCCTCGGCTATAGTATCGCGGCCTGCCTCCGTCGCAAGCTCCAGGAACTACAACCTCAAAGATTTGGCAACTACGAAACCTTTGCGACAGCACGGCCTGTAACGGAGCCCGAGGAGTGGAAGCCAGTGTTCGAGACCATCAAGAAGATGTTCGGTGACAGCGGCGCCAAACGGCCATTCCTCATCGATGTGGATGGCGACCTCGGGAAGCAGTTGGCCTCCCTATTTCGCATGAAAGTCGCCCGCATCCAGGCGACACACACACCGATGCAACGAAGGATTCCGATGGACATTCCACTTACTGCCCGTGGCGCCGCTCTTCTATACAACGACGGCACCCAGAGCATAGAGGTGGAGGCGCTCGAGAACGTCCGGTTCCCAAAGCAGCGCTTCGACAAACCAGTGTGGATCGGCATCTTCGTTTACGGCGACCTCACCCAGGAGCCTAAGCCTACCGGTGGCCAGTTGAAAACTCTGCCTATGTCGGCACTTCCCACAGACATCCGCTTTGAAGGCCTGGCCCCTGGAACACCAATGGAGGTGAAACGGACTGTGGCACGCCTCCACCTGAACATGGGCCACCCTTCGGCACAAGAGCTTACAAGATTGGCATGTTATCATGGCACTCCTTCGGCTCAACTATTAGATGCCATACGCAAGCTAAGGTGTTCTACGTGTGAACGCCTCAAGCTACCACAAGCACCGAGGCCCGCAACAACGCCATCAATGCAACCACGCCAATTCTGTGATGAGCTCCAGAGCGACGTGGTGTTTGTCAGGACGATGACGGGAACATCGGTGCCTATACTTGGCATTGTGGACGTTGCCACCAACTTCCACCAAGCCGCCTGTTTGGCGGACCGACTGGGTGAGACGACCTTCGCCGCCATCGAGCGGATTTGGCTTCGACCTTATGGTTTACCAGTGCTTTTTCGGTGTGATCCCGACACCAGGTTCCAGGGCTACTGCAAGGACCGTCTGGAAGCACTTGGCATCGAGGTGGAATTTTGTCCCCCCGAGGCGCACTGGACCATAGCTACGATTGAGAGAAGAAACGCTGTGCTCAGGACCATTCTTGAACGCATGGTCGACAGCAACGCCGCCACCACGCCGGAAGAGGTCGAGGACATTTTGTCTGCGACCCTCCACGCACTGAACAGCTCGGCTATGACCAAGGGACGCTCCGCCTATCAGGCTGTGTTCGGGCGAGTTCCCCGTCTCGCCGGAGGCAACCTCATTGGTGAGCCTACTTCGTTAGCCTCGTCCCCTGGTGACACAGCTTACCGTGCTGAGCTAATGCGTGCTGAGGCTCTTCGATACCTATCCGAGTTTGCCGTGGAGCGCGGCGTCCGACGAGCTATCCTTCGCAAGACCAAGGCCACCGCCATCGCCGACATAAGTCCGGGACAACCCTGCGCCTACTGGCGTTGGAGACGCAAGGGCGTTCACAAGAAAGGCGGATCGGCAATGGCAAAGTTCTTGTCTTGGGACCCAGAACACCCAGGCAAACAAGCCTGGCTTCGGACCGGGCCCACAACTACCTTAGTGTCCGCAGAGCAGCTTCGAGCAGCAGTTGGGTTCGAGAACTGGGTTCCTTCTCAAGAGGACATTGCAATGCTTAAGGATGGCTCGCAGTCACTCAAGGACACCGTCTGGGAAGACCAGACTGGACCCGGGCCCAAGGAGGACTACATCATGGATGAGTTCGACATCGAAGCGCCCGCGCTGGAGTCATTGCCTCCTACCCCTGTGGTGGTGCCCGGCACTCCGATACCTCCCCCTGTACCAAGGCTAGATGCTCATGTTCAACATTATGAACACATCCACCAGAACGTGAACATACACAGCCCTAGGTACGAGCAGGTAGTCCTTCAGCGCTTCGGAGAAGAACCCAACAGAGGCAGAAGCCGCTCAAGAACTCCCGGCACCCCCAGAAGAGCAAGGTCAACTTCCCAAGTGCGACTGCCAAGGACCGGGACAACAGCTACACTTACGCCGGCGCTTCCTCCGCAACCTCTACCACTCGAGCAAGGAGCAGCCCCGGCTATTGAGCCATGGCAGTCATCACCACAGTTCGACGAGAACCAACCTCAAGAACCACAACCGTCTCCAGTCCCTGAAGGTTTAGATGATTTACAGCGGGAGCCCTGGCAGTCACCACAGTTCGAGGAGAACCAACCTCAAGAACCACAACCGTCTCCGCCCCTTGTGGATGATGTAGCTAGTGACCAGCATAGGGGTCCCACAGATGCAGAGGTCGAGTTCAGCACCAAGCCATGGACAACAGCATCCAGGTACTTCACCGGAGTCGCTCTCTCCGCCGGTGCCGACGACGCCTATCACTAGCCAGTCATCAAGCTCGCATGCGACGCCAGTGCCTCAACTACCCGCCAAAAGACCGTTCGACGCGATGGTCACCTTGGTTCTGGACAAGGGCATCATCTCCCTGGCGCCCAACGGCGAGCTCGAGGAGGACATGTCTTGGACAAGGCGCTTCTATGACTGTTACCTCTCGAGCGACCACAGATTCCTGGTGACAAAGAACCACAGGACACCGACACCTCCGAGTCAGATGGTGATGGCGGCAGCGCGAATCGTAGTGACCACTCAAGGCAGCTCACGCGAAAGGAGCTCAAGCAACTTGATCGCGAAATCCCGTGGAGGCAGCTACTCAAGCTTCCGAGGGAACAGCTCGAGCTCTATGTGGAGTCCGCGGTCAAGGAAGCTAAGTCTTGGTTCCAGTGGGATTCAGTCGAGCCCCTCACGCCTGAGCAGGTCAAGGAAGTTTTGGCATCTCCCAAGCTTCGCAAGAGAATCCTTCGTTCGAGAGCAGTGTACAGGGACAAAGCGAGAGGACAAGGCCCTTTAAGGGCCAAGTGTCGCGTAGTTTGCCTGGGCCATTTGGACCCAGACCTGAAGACCTTGACGAGGGAAAGCCCAACACCAACAGAATTACGGAGCACGTTGTGTACCTCGTCATGACCGCGGGCATCAATGCAGAGATCCAGGACACTGGCAAGGTATGGACATCCTGGTTGGCGGATGCATCAACAGCTTTCCTTCAAGGACGCCAGCCTGACGGGGAACGACCACTGCCATTGTTCATGAGGCCGCCCGCTGATGAGATCAGTGCTATGACTGGCCAATGGTCGTCTGAGCTCTATCGCATTAAGAGCAACGTGTACGGCTTGAGCAACGCTCCTAGACTCTGGTGCGCCGAGGTCACTAAGAGGCTTCTGAAGCTAAACTACGTTCAGCACTCCTTCGATCGCATGCTCTTCCTAAAGTGCGACCAAAAGGGAGAAATCATCTCTCTCATCATGGTGTATGTCGATGATTTCCTCGGCACCTACCGCAGCGACTACAACATCGAAGAGGTAAAATCCGCTTTCACTTGGGGCTCTTACAGCACCATGGAGCCTGGAGAGACCTACACCTTCAAGGGCAAGCAGCTTCGTTTTCTGGAGATCAACCAGAAAGAGTTCATAGATGGAATGCAAGGCGGCAAGCTTCGCAAAGGGCGAGTCGGCTCAGACGACCTCCTCACGCCAGAGGAGAGGGCCGAATTCAGGAGCGTGGCTGGATCACTCCAGTGGCTCTGCGGACAAAGCCGACCAGAGCTTTCTCCCGCCGTCAGCTTGTCCAACAAGGGGCTCGAGACCAGGACCTCCGACTTGAAAAACCTCTTCGACGCCGTGGACTACGCCAGGGAGACCAGCACAAACGGCATCTCTATCATGGACGTGCCCCTCAACAAGGCCAGCGTCATCATGACGTACGCAGACAGCTCGTGGGCCAACGCGGACAGGTGCCGCTCACAGTTCGGTACCCTGGCTCTGCTGACTACCACCAGAGCACTGACCGCCACCAGTCCTGGCACTTTGCTTGACTGGAAAAGTGGACGATCCGCACGCGTGTGCAGATCCACCTTAGCAGCTGAAGCATCAGCCGCGGATGAAGGCTGTGATAGGGGAAGCTTCATCAACATGCACATCTGCGAGATCCTCTACGACATCCCGGCTCATCGAGTCGGACCTCGTCTTCTTCACCTGCACGCCACCGACGCTAAATCGCTCTACGACAGTGCGATTCAGGACAACCCGAACTTGACCGACAAGCGGTCACTCGTGAACGTGCGGGCGATTCAGGAAGTCATTCCTGCGGAGAACCTTCACTGGGTCCCTACAGATCTGCAACATGCAGATGGTTTGACCAAGGTGAATACAGACCTTCGGCAAACCTTTGGACAGTGGCTGCAATCTCCCTCCATAACTCTTCGAGAGCAGGTGTTGCCCAAAGAAAATAGTACCGGTGAGAATTCTGTGTAAGCTTTCTCTTGCTTCTGTTGTGCTTGTGCAACACCAGCTCGTGAACTGCAGCTCCGCCGCAGACGGGGCCCTTCTTGAGCTTTCAGCTTAGTGCGCAAAAAGCNGCAACACCAGCTCGTGAACTGCAGCTCCGCCGCAGACGGGGCCCTTCTTGAGCTTTCAGCTTAGTGCGCAAAAAGCCTGCTTTTGCGCTCCTTGTTGCCTTTAGCCGGTGACTTGTAAGATATACATATTCACAGAAATATATATATATGCATATATACATATGCACATATATACATATATACATATATGCATATATACATATGCACATATATACATATGTGCATATATTCATATTTGCGTATATTTATATATACATTAATAATACATATGTGTATATATGTACATATATACATATGTAGATATGTAGGTATGCAGATATGTAGATATGTACATATGTACACCAAACATATATGTATACACGCATACGCACACTACGTACACGCATATCTATCCGCATCCGCCACCGGTTGCAAATTCTGAATATTCCTGGCAGTGGAAACATGAACAAGTATGTTTGCCGATCAGCGCCACAGACTTATTGCACCCACATAGACCGCTCTGTAATGGGCGCGAGTATCAACCGAGACCGTGGATCACGTACCTACAGACATTGGGATTGCTTGACTGAGGCAGCGCTGACACAACACCCGCCTGTCCCCACGTCGACATATTTGACCAAGACTTCAATGGTTGCAATCTGATGGTCTCTCTACTTTAGCTGCAAGTGCCTTTAAGCAAGCCTGCGTGCTACCAATCAATGATTAGCTGATTAGCTCCGTGCTCTGAGTGAGCCCATAGCGATCTGGCTTCCGTATTTCCAGCGCTGCTGCCGCAGCTGTTCCTGCTGTTGCTTGCGCTGCGTTTCGGTTGAGGTGATACATGTTGACACTTTTGTTGGCATGTTCCGTCTTGCTGTGTCTGCACCAGGAAGCGATCAAAGCCTTCTGTGTGGAAGAGAAGCTTGCTGGGGACGACTCATGGGACTGTCCAAGGCGGTTGCCGAACAGACACATGTGAACCTGTTGCTCGCTTTTGTTGAGTCAAAGTGGGATGATGTCGAGTAGGTGCCAGAATTCGTCGCAGGTGCGACCGGCGAGTAAGCGCTTCCAAGAGGCTGTCCCTCTGGCCACGGACTAAGGCTGCAGGCCAGCTCTGTAAGCTGGAGATTTCAGAAGGCGAAACTCTTTGCTGGCGGACCGTGGCTCGTTCGTCAACAGACAACCACAATACGAAGACTGTCATAGAAGCGAACCTGCTGTGCAGCTCAGCTCGATGCAGGCCTGTGGCTGCAAAACAAAGCAACAACGTTTCCACATGTAGCAGATGATTGCATTCCATCAGCAGTCTGAGCAACAACTTCGATGCTTCATCCCTGCGGCGAGCATGTGGATTGGAAGTGCTTTCCTCAGATTCTGTCCCAGCACGTGCAATAGCGCGCGCATGCAGGCATCCCGGCACTTTGTGCGCAGGCACCGTTGGCATCCTGTTGCGCGTTTTGCTGCATCTAGCCTGAAGCTCGGACAGTTGCAGCTGGGTCGTGCGTTTTTGTGGAAGCCAAGAGCAACTTCTCTTGGTTGAAACGGAGCGTCGCCCGGGGTAACAGAACATGACATCTCGTCAACCGCATCACGAGGTCGCAGACTGGACAATACTTGCGTTCTGACACATTTTGTCTTGAGGGGAGTGGGAGCTGAGCGTCTGCAGCATCACGAAAGAATGACGGGGCACCTCCAAGGCAAACCGTCCGTACTGTACCCTGAATCATGAGAGCTTGTCGGAGATACGCTCGCTTTGTGGGTGAACAACTGAACTGTGACGTGCTTCTCGGCTAAAAACCCTTTGCACAATGTCCCAGTCTCCTTGCCCACGCATTAGCCAAGCTTCTTCTGCATGGAGTCTGACGGCTGAACTGGCCAGTCGCAATCGGAATGCGCTCTGCGACGGACCCCACGATCGTCTCCTGCTTGCCACCTGAACTCCTTGCGACAAGTCTTTGGAGTAGGCTTTTTCATTATGTCAAAAGGTACCGTTGATGCGTGTTTTGAAAAGCGCATTTGCATCTAATCACATGGGGTACAGATCCTCTTGGCGACGCACGGGCTAATGGGAGAGAAGGTGGGAGCCTGTTTTGTATCCAAAGCAGTCATCAGCGATCATGAGTTCCAGGTGTCACTGGAACCGGTTATGTGTTTGATGTTTTTGCGTCCCTTGAATCTTTTTGCCAATTGCTATTTGGCACGAGGTACGACAAGCCAGTAGGCGATAGAGCTTACCGAAGAAAACGATCCTTCTGAGTTGAGTGCCACTCAATAGATAGTGGCGTCGTGGTAAGTCTTCGTCGCACTAGCTTCCGCCACATTTCGAAGAATCACCATGCGGCAAGTTGTACACGACGACACGACACCTTGACGTCGGCAGGCGCAAAAGTGCAACGCACCATTGCCTTTGGAGGCGTATTTATTTATTTTTATTTTTTTTTGGGATTTTTTTTTGGTCTGGGTGCGCGTGCGGTCTCTGGGCTTTCGGTTCCTTGAGGCTTCTTGGTTTCCTTGGCTTCTTGGTTTCTCGGTTTCTGGGCTTCTTGGCCCCTCGACTTCTTGTAACCTCGTGGCGTGGAGTATAAATCTTGCCTTCTGCTCTTGTATGGCTTCTTGGTTTCCTTGGCTTCTTGGTTTTTCGGTTTCTGGGCTTCTTGGCCTCTCGACTTCTTGTAACCTCGTGGCTAGGAGTATATATATATTGCCTTTTGCTCTTGTATGGCTTCTTGGCTTGTAGTTTTCTTGTTTTGTATGGCTTGTTGGCTTCTTGGTTTCCATCGTTTTTCGGTCTCTCGGCTTGTTGGCCTCTCGACTTCTTATAGCTTCGTGTATTATATTATACTATGTCACATTGAGTTATATGAATATATATATATATATATATATATATCATTAAAGTGTATCATCTTTTAGTATATTGTACTATCATTATATCTTGCGAAGTTAGATCATACTCTATTATATTTTAATATATGATGTTATAAGTTAGGATATTATATTACATTATGTTTTATCCTACTATATCATAACACATGACATGATCTTATATAATATGATATGACATTATATGATGTTATATTATATTGCATCATATGTTGTTATATTTTATTATGGTAATGTATCATAGCACATCTTATCATATTTTTTATGTCATTTTTTATTATATACTATATTTTGTCATATTATATCATTTTTTTATTTTATGATATATTTAGTTATATTGTAGTATGTTATGTCATGTTAAAATATATTTCATTATATCATAATGTACTATATTCAAATTTTATTGAGCTGAGCAAGGTCGCTTCGAGCATCATCCTGCCAGCAAAGACAGA
>BGNK01003187.1:43716-63140 GCA_003297005.1 Symbiodinium sp. clade A Y106 | reverse complement strand
AGGCTTGCTTTCAAGAACATCGCACCATGAACAAAACTTGCATCAAACACGAAACTGTTTTAGAGCTTTTCAAAACTCATCATAGAGGCAGTCTGTTTCCAATTGGAGAGGTGGTTCCCCTTGTTTTAGCTGTGCAACATCGCTTCAGGTATCATCTTGCCGGCAAAGACAGAACCCATATGAACCCTCTCAAAACCCGTCATAACGACGTTGTGTTTGCAAATGGGGGGGGGCTGCGCCCCTCCCAACCCCCCCCCTGCTGTCTTTTTAAGCCGTGCCCTTGCAAAACTCATCATAAAGGCATTCTGTTTGCAAAAAGGGCGTGTGTCATTGGTTCATATTATATTATGTTCTAGTATGTTTTATTCTATTGTATTATGTTTTTTAAACTATAACCAATCCTATTAAAGTGTAAGACAGCAAGAACAGTAACAAGAACATTAACAAGACAATAACACAACCACAACGACAATAATGATAATAACAACAAGAACAACCACAACAACCACAACAACCACAACGACCACAACAACCACAACAGCAACAACAACAGCAACAACAATAATAAGTATATTGATAATAACAATGGTCATAGCAACAGCATCAACAAGAACAGCAATAACAATAATATTAACAAGAACAATAGCATTAACAAGAACAATAAGAATAACAACAACAGCACCAACGGCAACAACAACAGCAACAGCAACCAAGGTAGCGTAGGTTTTCCTCACGAAAACGTAGAGAAATAGCACGAAATCCGTCCAAAATGTAAAGAAAGCAGTTTTTTCTCAACAAAACCCAAGGTATCGTGCGTTTTCCCAAGGTAACGTGCATTTTCCTAACGAAAACCTAAAGAAAATGGCACGAAAAGCGTCCAATATGCAAGGAAAATAAGGTTTTCCCTAGGAAAACCCATCGAAATGTACGTTTTCCTCACAAAAACCTAAGGAAAATGGCATGAAAACAGTCGAATATGCAAGGAAAATAAGGTTTTCCACAGGAAAACCAAGGAAATGTACGTTTTCCTAACGAAAACTTAGGGAAATAGTACTCTAGCAACCCCACCCAAGCCAAAAAAAAAAAATTCCCAAACTAAAAAAAAATTCCCAAATTAATTTCAGACCCATTGCCTTTGTCCGGATCCGCATATCCCAACTACTCACCGCTGACTATCAGATGGCTCATGCACGGACATGGGAGGAGACATGCCTTGAGCGCCCTGTTTTGGTAGGGATGAAGACAAGACTTTGCAAAAAGCGAAGCTGGACATGATCGCCAACACGATGATGATAACAGGCCTGAAGAGAACGGCGCAAAGAACGCAGCCTGAAATGATCAACGAAAGGTTGACGGATTGAGGGGGAGGAGAAGAAAGATGTAGCAATGATAAATCTGTTAAAACTAAGGTGCCCAGTGATAACCAAAGTAATCCAGATTTCAGGTCTGTGCATGTCTGAGATTCTCATAACCTCAGGCCTTAAGCCCTTGTGACGCAGACTCGTTGTTTGTCCAGCTTAGATCTTTGGATCCCGGTCGTCTGTCTAGTTCGCTCCACTCCATCCAACCCACCTGTATAAAGTGATGCATCGAGCGCTTTCAGCACTTTTGGCGAAGCATACATTCATGAGCATCCATGTTGCTCTGGACAACGTGAGGCCAATGCTTCGCAAATGTTGGAAGAACATTTGGAAGTCAACAGCCCGATAACATCCCACGTCAGGCCTGCCGGTTGTTGGACTGTCAGCTTCAGAAGAATTTTGCGTGAGGGGATTACGAGGTTGAAGGAGGGCCTCTTCTTCCTCAGAAACGGCATCTCGCCTTATGCAGGGGACACTTGCTCGCCTCTCAGAACGTCATGTCCGAGCAAGGAGCAAGGAGCAGGCCGCAGGCTGCCGAAACTTCACCGCGCAAGGCCATCATCCTCCCCTGCTCTTGCTGTTTCTCCAGAAGCTTGAGCAGGCCTGGACCTATCCGAACCCAGGCAAGTCCGTGCGTAGCTGTCGAGCCGGAGATATCCCCCTGGGCACATTTCGGCTTCCTGATCTCGGTCGATGTTGCATGGCTCTCGTTCCAAGCTCATCGAGACAGTTTCTTCAGCCGGACCCAAGTTCAGGTCACAGCATTGCTTTTACGGCAGCTTGCTGTTCGCTATCACCAAGCTCGGCGAAAAGCTGGAAGGCCTTGGTCAGATGCGTTGGGCCCACAGTGCAGATCGCTGAGTCCGTACGTGGCATTGAGATTTTGATTTACCCATGAGTTGCCATTCATCCGCGATATGGTTCAACAGGTTTCTGCATGCCTAGGTTTGTATGCTCAATGCAGTCTGAGTTCTCGCCCGCTGCAAGTCTTTGTCTTAGCCTCAGAAGACCTTTATTGAGCCATCGAAGCGCTTGACTCACACGTTTTTGCTTTGTGATGCCATGGCGTTATATCCTCCACACAGTCCGCACAGCATCACGCTTCCTCCGGCGAGGGGAGTGAAAGAGGCGTGGTGGTGACCATGTTAGCTGTACTTCTTGAATACATACCAATGTTTGAGACAATAGGAACTACAGGGTCACATTGCACGAATGGGATCAGGATACCTAAGATGAAGCTTGAGGGCAGGGGCGCTCTGGTGCTCTACTTGCTGCATTGTTTCGGGACGATAGGCACTCCGCGTGAGCTGTTTTATGCTTGAAGCTTTCATCACAAACGTGATATTCAAATGCTGGCAAGGATACGATGATGTCTTCTCGTGGCGCGAATGACGTTGATTCTTCAAAAGATTCTGGACATGCTGCGCTGGAGACATTGGTCAGTCGACTGCACGAAGAAGTCATGCAAAAGCTGGAGGAGCAGCATTCTCTGTTACGGAGAGCACATCCACTGGTGCCATCCATGCCCATCTTGTTTGACCCGCAGGGTGTGGGGTCAGTCCCTTCGATGTCATCCGGAAGGCGCGATGGTTCATCACAATCCAGTGCGCAGGATGCTACAGAGAGTCGCAACAGCAGCTCTGATCCCTACAAGACAGTCTGCACCTACACGAGCTTTGACATGCAGCTCAGGGAAGGGGCCGACACGCAGTCCGGCACGCTTTCGAGAAAGCAGTTTGCAGAAATCACCAAGCAAGTGCAAGGCGATCGACCAAAATCTCGCAGTCTGACTGTAAAACACCTTGTTGAGCATAAGGGCTTCGACATCTTCTTCGGCATAGTTGTGCTGACGAATGCGGCCTTTCTCGGCATCGACCTCCAATTAACCTTGACAAGCGGTGCAGGTGACCAGCTGCTCAGCTTGCGCATCATACAGTACCTGTACGCTTTTTTGTTCGCAGCGGAGCTACTTTTACGTGTCGTGGCACACCGAACGGGTTTCCTCTTTTCGGACGATTGGATGTGGAGCTTGCTGGACATATTTATTGTGATGACTTCGCTTTGGGAAGTCATTGCGGGTATTCTGCAGGACGTGGTTGAGAGCGATGTGGGCAGCATAAATGGGATCTCCAGTCTCAAAGCTGCCAGGATCATCCGCCTTACGCGGATTCTGAAGACCGTTCGGGTGATCCGCCTCTTCCGCTTTGTGCTGGCGCTGAGAACACTCATCACCTCAATTTTCTCAACGATGAAATCGCTATTTTGGGCTCTGATGCTGTTGACGCTTATTGTGTATGTTTTTGCCATACTCTTTGCACAGGCGATTAACGATTATCGCCTCGACGGCGTGCCGGTTGATGACAGAGAGCAGCTAGATATTGCCACCGAGAAGTATTTCGGCGATCTTTCCAACACAATGTTGAGCCTGTATATGTCAATTGTTGGGGGCGTGAGTTGGGAAGAGGTGATTGTGCCACTGAAGCTTATCTCTCCTATGTGGGTCATGGTATTCGTCTTCTACATCTCTTTCACGTATCTGGCCGTGCAACTTGCTTTTTGAGCATTCTTTGTCTTTGTTGGTTGCATGGTCGTAGAGATGCAGCAGGTTGTTGGAGGGGTTGACTTGTGGTGGTTCTTTCCTTGCCCTTTGCCTGGACTTGCTTGGAGGCTTTGGCCGGAGTCATTCACAGTGATAATCTGATTAGGCTTCGGAGGTGTACTTTTGTTTACGGTTCTTTCTTTTGCTTTAGTTTTTTCTGGTTGTTGTTTGGGAAGTTCTATGCTTGGATTTCGCTTGACAGTTTTGCCTTCTGCTTCTGTTTGCTTATCTATCTCTCCGCTTTTCTGCCTCTTTTTTTCCAACCTCATCCTTCCGGCCCCGTCCTGCCTCCTACTAGTATTAGCATTAGTATCAGTATTTTTATTAGTGTTAGTGTTAGTATTAGTATTAGTATTAGTATTAGCATTAGTATTAGTACGAGGATTAGTATTGGTGCTAGTGCTCGTGCTAGTGCTAGTGCTAGTGCTCGTGCTCGTACTCGTACTCGTACTAGTACTATTACCAGTACCAGTACTAGTACGAGTACCAGTACGAGTACTAGTAGTACTACTAGTACTAGTAGTACTACTAGTACTAGTACTAGTACTAGTACTAGTACTAGTACTAGTACTAGTACTAGTACTAGTACTACTTGCGAACGGACGTCGATGCCTCGTCCAATCTTAGGTGTCGCCAACTGAATTGTGTTACCCAATGTCATGAACAATCATGTACATAGAGCAAGGCACCGCTTCGCAGACCTTGACTCAAACCTTTAACCGGAAACAAGGAACCGCCTTGCGGCCCTTGCTTCCAGTGTACTATGCCCCGCATGCAACGCAACTTTGGCTCAAGGCTCAAGGCTCAAGCCTATGACTCGTAAGCACTTAGCGACTAGCAAGACTTCTTCTTCTGCATGGTGCAAAGTCCGGTTAGAACGTACCACTAGCAAATGAATTCAACAAGTGAAACAAATCAAGAGCGGCGAACTGACACCAGCCAGAGAGGCGGTCTGCTCCAGCCACTCAAAGAACTGCCCTCCAGCCTCACTCGAAAAGGCAAAACAAAGCGAACAGTGCCTGCCAGAACGGGCAAAGGCGAGAGCAGCCGAAATCCAAGTCAAGGTGCTCTGTAACCAGAGCGCGTGGAGCCTCTGAAGACGGAGGGTGCAGGATGGAACCCGCCAGAAAGGAAGGCACACACATGGAGGCGCCGGGAAAAGAATCCCCAGGACAGAGAAGGGAGCCAAATCCATGGAGGCCGTCGCGAAATCGCAGCAGTGCCAAGCGTCAACGGCAGGTCGCGAGGCACAAGGCACACACCGGAAGCCAGCCACAGCGAGACCAATACCACTCCCTTGCCCGACCGGGGGCAGGATCCGTAGGTCGGGGCGAAACTCCAGGTCGTCAGCAATAACCTCGTGCTCCGCTGGCAAGGAAGGCGCTGCCGACGCCGCATCACACAAGAGTGAGACATCCCAGCAAAGAGCAACATCTCGTGCCCGATCACGCAACTGCCCATCTGGTAATTCGCGTATCCAGGCATCCAGAGTATTACCCAACATAGGGAAAGGCTCAAAAATGCCAGCGACCATATCGAAAATGTGGCTGTCAGACGCATCCGAAGTAGCACGCAAAAGGCGAAGCAGATCAATACTGATGTCAGTCCCAAGAGTTGGAACCCGGTCCCAGTTATCACCTGGTGTCCATTCTGCCTGGACGGGTCCATCAGGCATGTCAAGCACAGGCAACAGATCCATAGTGTCCTGGGCAACAGCCTGGCAACAACGCTCTGAGTGCTGCAAATGCCTGACAAGCCGTATGTGCTGAGCAAAGACCGCCCCACACGCCTGACACCGAACCCCACGCGCGCACCTACTAGCACGGGAGCGATACTTGTGCGCCTTGGCTGCGTGAGCAGCCCAAGATTGGAAATCGGCGAAGGCAAGCTTGCATGGAACACAAGCGTGCACGGCTGCACCAATGCTGCAACGCTCATCAGCAAGCTGTGGCCAACATTGGCGAAGGCAGTCCTGCATGTCAGCCTCCGCGGCGTGCCGCCCCGAATGCCAAGCAGTGGCGCGCTAAATAAGTCCTTTCCACTGACCAGGGCGCCGGCACATGATGTCCTGCCAGGTGTCCCAATCGTCACACATGCCGCCCAAAGCAGTAGTATTTGCGACGGCCTGTAACAGCCAGTCCCCCGCATCCCAAAAAGCTCGTAGGGCTCGTGGGGAGCGCTGCAGCAATGTCCAAGCCTGATCAGGCCCGGAACGGGCAAGCTGTCCCAGAAAACGCAAACGCTCACTTTGCAGCAAATCCAACGGAGAAGGGAGGCCCAGACGCGCCAAGATACGCTGGCGACTGAGTTGCTGAGGAGCGGACCGAGGCACACGCAAAAGCTGCCGAAAGAGAGCAAAGAGCCCCTTCTCGTACAGGTGCCAGCTGGTTTGACATAAACTAGGCCAAGAACCAGCGCCGGTGAGCACAATCGACAGGACGTGTGAGCGGAAGAGGGCGACGCGCTTATCCAGGTCAAGGCAGCGCGCACAGAAAACCGTTTGCTTGCCTTCCTTGAAGGCACCTCGTGCCAACCCCATCTTCGTGCGCACCTCTTGTATCAAAGAACCATTAAAGGTTACCATCGAGCCCAGATGCCGATAGCAGGCCACCGCGCTCAGCGACACCATCGGTGTCGAGTCACACAGCACAGCAATACGGCCTCTGTCACGCGAAAAGACACGGGTCCGCATATGTTTAGCGCCCTGTCCCACAGGGCAGAGCAAAGCCGCTGTTTTGCGCGGCCCCAGGTGCGCTGTAAGCCCGTGTCCGGCCAATGTGTCAATAGTGACACCCGTAACATGAGCCACCGCCGCAGGGAGACTGTCCGCGGTCTCGGCGACGAGGCAGGTAGCGAGATCGTCCGCATAGACGATGTCCTGCGACTCAATCTCACACCTCGTGTGAACCATCGGATCAAACGCCTGGGGACGGCGCAGACCACTCCAGCTGATCACGGGGCAGTGGCCCTGGTCGCGAAAGTCGCCCCGCCGACGCAAGACCCGGACAAAAAGCAGGGAGAAAACAGCATCAGCCAGACACCCGCCGGGGCGTGTCCCCCGATTAGTCCAAACCAGCTTGCTGTCCCCATGTAACGAGAACCAAGTGAAGCTGTGGAACTCCCGGAGCAAGCAGCGCAACAGCTCCGAACATTGCCCCTTCTGCAAGACAGGCGAGTCCGCGGTATAATGCTGCAGCTCCTGGACGTCAGACTCGGTCATGCCCAAAGACTCGATGACCCGACACAGAGGGAGCGGGGTGATGCCTTCTCCCAGGACCGCTTCTCTAACCACCGCGTAGTAAGCGTCAATCAAGTCCGTAAACAGGATCGCCGATGACAAACCTGCCTGCTTGGCGTAGTCAAGAAAGGTACGACTACAAAAAGAGCCGAACACAAAGGATGCTCCAGGGCGGCCACCCAAATGGAGCCCATCAGTGTGCTTAGCGATCTCCTTAAGGACCAGCCGTCGCAGGGATTTATGCAAGACCTTGGCAATAGCCGACTGAGCGAGGATGCCCCTTTGCGATTGGCACGATAGCTTATCACTAGCACTGGCCTTGTCGATGTGATAGAGGACTCCACCCTTCAGACCCAAGGGCTCAGCATTATACATAAGGGACTTGAGGAGGACGGGCCACACCAGAACCGACATCTGGCAAGCAAAACGACGGCAAATGGCCGGCGGTATGCAATCCTGGCCAGCGGCACGCTTGGGGTTGACGTTGCGGAAGGCCATCATCACATCACAGAAGTCCGGCATGTCCGCAGCAAGGAGGGACTCCGCTGCTGGCACACTGGCCTGCCACTGGAGTCCCTGAGAAGCCAGCTCTGCAGGATCAACAGCAAATCCGCCTTCCAGGTCCGAAAAGTGTTCGCGCCAACGATGCACTATGTCTTCATGCGTACGGCACAACGTGCCGTCCAACCGACGGATCTGCGGCAGAGGCGCCGGCCCATGTCGCCTGTATTGTTTGGGTCGAATAAGTTTCTTGATGGCATCATGCATCTGGTTAGGCCCCGCCGCATTGGCCTGGCAAGCCAGGTCCTCCAAGTAGGCCCGCTTGTCAGCCCGGCAACTCCGACGCAAGTCACGACCGAGGCCATGCAGCCTCTCAGCAAGCAAGCCAATGTTCAGGCGCAAGTGCCGCAACCATGCGCCCTGAAAGACATCGTCAAAGCAGGTGCCATCACCTCTCCACGCAATGAAAGCGCATCGAATGTGTGCCAGCCGTAGGGCAGCCATCCGGTTCCTGAGAGCCTTGCGCAAGGCCGCAATGGTCTGGTGCATATCCCCAGTTGCGATAGAAAGGAAGGACTTGTGCATACGCCGGCGCTGCAGAGGAAAGGCCGCTAAAAGCTCTTTATGCAGGTACCCCACCAGAGATGCAACATGCTCATTTACATTCACTGTCCATGCAGTCCGCGGGGCACCTGCAAAAATGGCCTCCAGCGACGCCTGATTGGCAGGGTCCAGAAGAGCATCACGATCGATGCGAGCACCCTTCTTGCGACGAGGGGCCTTGCCTAATAGAAGCACAATGCGAACAATGGAAGCCATGTGGTCCATAATGGCATGACCCGAGGAGACCGAGGGTTCGACCCACGCCTCAGAGTGACAGCGTCGCCATGAGGAAGGCAAGCATACGTAATCACTGCGCTGCAGCTCCTGCGAGAGCTTCTGTAGCAGGGTGCCCCCGGGCCCACGCATATGCTCAGAAAAGGTGGCGGGGACCCAGGCTTGCAAAGACTGAAGGAGTGCATGCATATGAGCGCCCCCGTCGTCCTCCACATCCGCCTGGAAACCCCCAACAAAATCACTTTCCATAGAGCCGATACGGGCGTTGGCATCCATCAGCAAAAGCCAAGACTGGCCAGTACCAAGGCTGGTACACACGCGGGTGGTCTCATCCCACCATTGAGCCCTATCAACCGGCGCCGTTGCCCGATGCGGCGCATGTGCAGACAACACAAAAAGGCACAAACCCGAGAAGGTAAGGCGAACAACCAGCCTGGTGTGCGTAGCATGCAGTGTGACAGCCCGGTGGTGGGGCCAGTCGTCACCATGAGCAATCCATATCTCCACACCGTGGCTCTTGCGGTCAGTACACCCAGAGCAGTAGCGAACAAAATGGGCCCCAGAGACGGTGCCCTGCGGAGTTCGGGCCTCCTGTATGCCTGCGATAAAAACTCCTTGTAGACGCAGAGATTCCGCCAGGATGGCCGTCCTCCCCACGGCGCCGTACAGGCCGCCGGCAGCACCGTGAGTTTCCCGATGCGGTTCCAAAAGCGACAAGGCATTGAAGGTAGCACAGGCAAACGAAAAAACCCGAGGGGGCCCTGCATCCTCCACGTCAACCTCCAAGGCCCGTGTAAAAGGGGCTATGATATCGGCACTATTCCATGCAGTGCTGGGCTGAAGCATATCCCATGACATGACATCATTGCCAACGGGGGGCATGACATCCGGCTGGATACATACCATACACCAATGCGGGAGCCACCTCCAAGCAGCATCGTTGCGAAACCAGGGCAGAAGGTCTAGGGCCAAAGGGGCCCCTGCTAAGCGCCCTCGCGCCCCCAACGCCGCCAAGCCATCCGCTAACTCATTAGCGCAGTCCCCTCGGTGACCCCGAACGTGCTCGTAAGATACATCAGTACGCAGCAAACGCAATGCCAAATGCGCACTTCCGACGGCGGCACCAAGCACATGGGACTTGAGCTGGCAAGCCCCCTCGGCACCCCGCAGGGCCGCCACACTATCGGCGCGTATGACCAGACTGGCACGAGAGGGAAGGCGTAGCGCCAAAACCGCTGCCCAGAAAAGGCCAGCAAGCTCCGCGATATAAGGGCTAAAAGGCCCCAGAGGCGTGCCTGCCCTCTCCTGAAGGGCATCCAAGGAGCCATAGCAGCAGCCAATGAAGCTACCAGGCAAACGGCCCGCAACATCAACAAGGCTGACAACAATGGCCCATCCGGCCTGCCCCGTGCTGGGCAAGAAGGACCCGTCCGAAGTAACAACCACCTTCTCCGTGGTTCCCGGGGAACGGCCTACCAAAGCATCCGCGACCCAAGCTGCAAAGCGATCTGGATCCGGGACGTCACGGGGGGGCGCATGCAGCGCCGCGAAGGGCTGTGTTTGCAGCAGCCCATCAAACATGGCACGCGAGCACGGCAGCAGGCATTGCCCAACATCAAGGGAGAAACACTCAACCCCAGGAGGCAGAGGCGCATGTGCAGACAAGGAACCTCCCGCAGGGATGCATTGCTCAAGCGTAACAAGAGGTCGCATCGCCGGAAGGTCCTCATCAGGTGAAGCAACCGAAACAGGCTCCGATATCACCCCAAAGTGCTCAAATAAGGCCTCGACAAGCGTAACAGCCAGAGGGAAAGCCGGGCAGCCCAGCTGTCGCACGGCCCGTCTCAGAATGGTGTTCTCCAAAAGACATTGGGAAGTAAGCCCTCCAAGAGGATCATCACCAAACCCCCAAGAATCGTCGTCACTGGCACGTGCAATCTTGACTGCAGGCATCGGGACGGACCGCAACTCAGGCCTACTGGGGGTCTTAACCCTGACAGAGCGCACCCCGGGCCCGGTGGTCGCGCGGCTGCGACAGGGCGTGGCCACAGAACTCAAGCCAAGCGAGAGGGCTGCACGACCAGCTCGTGCCATTGTCGAACAATCAAGGCATGGGTCAACTGCATCGACGCGCTTCATAGCGGCCGCCACCGGGACAGCCCGTCCGACGATAAAAATGATTACAGCCAGAGCGAACCCAGTCCCGCGCCTGCTGCGCACGACAGCATGGGGGATAAGGCAGACCCACCAGCCAGGTGAGGATGTAAGGAAGCAACCACAGTTCTCGATCCAACCAAGCACGGCGGCACTGCACCAGCGTTGCGTAAGCTCGGACAGAGACCACAGGAGGATAGAGGTGAGCACCAGGCAAATAAAGCCAGCCTGTCGCCACATAGCTACTCGACTGGATGTTCTCACTTCCGAGCGGACAGGCCTCGAAGGACCCGAAAGGCCAACCGAAGATGTGGAAGGTCGAGTCCGTGTCAACGACTCAGCGCAGAGCCTATGCACATACCTCCGGGCGACCCTAACATCACCATCTCGCGTGTTAGGCCCTAAGGGAACAATGCGACGGCCACCCCCATCATGGTCACTGCCCACGTCTCCATCTGGAGGATCAGAGCCCGCATCGTCCGTACCTCCCGACGAATCAGACCAAAACTCCGAGGCTTCAGAGGCAGAGCCACTGCTGGCAAAATCATCCTCGACAAAGGCAACCGGAAAAACCTCACCATCATCAGCATTGAGGAAAGTGCCTTCCGGTAGATGACGCGCGCCACGCCCTCTGACCTGCACTCGGAAGCCCGCAGGGCAAAGGCGTGAAAAACGCAGCACGAGAGGCTCGAGATGCAAACCCCTATCGTCGACAAAAACCCTTTCAAACCCAAGTAGGATCGGCCTAAGGTCCAGGAAAACCAAAAGCATCGTCCGTAAAGGCCCATCCTCAAGCTCAGCCCGCAAAAGGGCTACCACCACATTACGGGAATAGACGCCGTGCTCGGCGTGATCAGACACCGGCGGTCGGGCAGCCCGTATAAAGATCTCATCACAAGGAGCATGCATAGCCTGGGCCACGGACGCCCGGAGGCTGCAGGACGACCCGTCCGCCAAGTGAACATGCAAGGGCTCAGAGGTGGTAAGCACCCACATGGCACTATCATAGTGTCCAGGAAGGTCCACAGTAGCATCCCAGCCAAGCGGGGAGAGCAGCATATCGGCCAGGTAGGCATGTGCAAGCAATGGATGGTCCCAGTTCGCAACCACAATGAGGTCACCCGACTGTAGCTGGCAGGCGTGTTCATCGGCAATGGCCCAAGGCCAGTCCCTAGCGTATACCACAATCCCCGGATCGTCCGCAATGCCAACAGCGCTCAAGATGGATCGACGATTCATCGCCGGGCTCAGCAAGGCGGAATGAACTCGTCCATCAAAGAAAGTGCGGTCGACCAAAACAGGCACGGCAGAAAAGGGCCACTCAGGGAGCGCCAGAACAAAACCCACATCTCCCCGCGGCTGCGGTAGCACCGGAATCAGAACCGGAAAAAGGGCCCGAGCATTCGGCTCACGAACTGCCGCCAGCGTAGTTAAGGCCTGTGGAACCGTAATCGGCAGAGGCAAGGTGACGAGGCACAGCTCCGGCCAGTATTCCTGTGTAAACACCAGAAAAGGAACCTCGACTGTAACCTGTGCTAGAACGGGTGCTGCCAGGACCTGAGGGGCTTCACGCATCAGGAAAGGAGGCGGCCGTTGTAAGGGCAAGCGGCCCCCAAGCAGCTCGAGCGGAAAGTCCGCGACCTGGTCCCCCAAGCAAGCAAGAGCATCCAGAGACCATGGACAGAAATCTGGCACCCGAGCGACCACAGAAGAGGGCTGACCAACCAGTGTTAGGGCCGTGGCGGCCCACGCCGAGGCCCTAGGAGGCGGCGAACGGCTTCGCGTACCCGGAACACTACCACTCCCAGGGGACGCCCGCTCTGAGACGCCTCTGGGGACCGAGGTACATCATCACCAGAGCCGTCCGGGTGCTCAACATCGAAGTCGGTAGGGCCTCGTGCGGGAGGGGAGGAGGGAACCCAAAACACTACTAAAACATGGCCCCGCTCAACGACAAGGCAGTCACCCCGAAGAGGAGCCCCTGAATCAAAACCCGAAATCCCGCAGGCATAGAGTAAGAAAAGAGGTCCACCAGTTCATCACGCGAACAAACGTAGTCTCGAACGACATGCTGACGCCACCCTTGCAGGATGGGGCGGCAATCAAGAGCCACAGCGAAGTCACCCGGGCGGCTAAGGCCTGGAGGCACCGGCACATTGGGAAACTGCCGTGACACAAGCGCAACCCCCTTGCAACGATAGCCGCCATGACACACATCCCCGATCGCAGGCCGCGTGGCACGGGCCGTCATCCAATGCAGCGGAATGCCGAACTCCTCCGCAAGATCCTCTAGATAATGTCGACCCCGCCCAGGGCGAAGGATAAACAGACGAGGTCCAGTATCCAAGACCGTGCACACGAAATTGCCACGAGGGCCCCCTGGCCCGAGCGGGATCGGATCATCCAAATCCCATCCAAAAGCGGAAGTGAGCATGACCGACAAGTGCGGAAGTTGAAAAGGGCCGGCTTCAACAGGGACAAAAACAATGCAACCATGCTCCAGCAGAGGCAGGACGGCCTCTCGCGCAAGCGGAATGGTGCTCCCGTAAGCAAAGACGCTGAAACTGCCGTCCGCCGGAAGACACGCAAGGCTGCATATATGATCGTACGAAGCCAGATCCGGGAACCTGGCAACAAAAAGCCGCCCGTCAATACGGCTGAGATCAAACACCACAAGAGCCGCTCGGCTCGTCCAGCAAGGCAAGGCGAGTAAAGTGGCCCAACAGTGGGAGGGTTGCGGCCTCACCTCGACAAGAGTAGGGAATCGAGACTGGAAGGACTGAGGCACTTCCCGCCCAACTCTGTCAGCAAACTCAGCGACCGTGGCAGGTAGCTCCAGTTCGACTTCAAAGACCTGTCCCACTCCACCGAGAGTAAGAATCAAGGCACGGGCCAACAAAACTTGCGGTTGAGAAACGACCTCGCTGGTCTCCTCGTCGGAAGGAATAGCTTGTCGAGGTCGGTGCAAAGGCCGCGAACGGCGAGAAACGGCCTCAGTCGGAGCGCCGACTGAGAAGAGACGTGAACCATACAAGAGGGCGTCCAGAGCTCCCCACGGTGCAGCCGTGCGCAAGGGGGGGGCAGACCAATCAGCCTCCACACGCCGAGATCCAAGAAGCAAGGCAGGCAGTCCGACACCCGGACTGGGCAGCTCTGAGACCACCAGCTCAAAGCCCGGCAGGCGGCAAAGCCAAGGAGGCCAGCAAGGAATCAATCCCACAGTCATGCGAATCCAGGCGAACGACCTTCGGGCAAATGCCCAGCGGGCGTAAATCGCAGACCAGCGTCCATGTGGTAGTGGCATTTTGCGTGCTTTTCGCATCCGTAGAATCGGTCTCAGTAACAACCACCAAAGATGCACATGGTTCGCCACGTGATGCCAAAGCCTCCAGAGCGGAAGTAGTCTGGACCGAAAGGGCCGAGACAGGCACATGAAACCTGGCGGCAAGAATGGCAAGAACGTCACTATCAGAGAAAGAAGAGGCCCCAACCGGCCAAATCCTATCCCTAAACCAAACCGCAACACCTGGTATGCTACAGGCGATGGGGACACGCCGCAACGAATCCCAGTCAGCGGTGGGCTGAAAAAGCGCACTGAGACAAAGAGACGTTGGAGTGTGCACTTCACGCCGCAACACAGTAACAACGTCACCATGTGCAACACAAAGCTCCTCCGGCGGAAGACGAGGCAAGAAGCCGCTGCCAACGTACACAGCGATGTCGTCAGGGTCCCAGTCAAGCTCATATTGCACCAAGTCAATGAACTCCTCCGTCGTAATATGCCGATACACATTTTCCGCGTAGTAGTGGCCGCCGACCCGCGACAAGTCAACCACAACAGCAACAAGCGCCTGCGCATCCAGGCTCTCCGGATATACCAGCAATTGAGCCGAGCCGGCAAAGCGCTGGGGTGCCACGGCAGCGACGCGGCAAGAGTACAGTCGACGCTGCTCCAGCCATCGTCTCACCTTGCTAAAGAGGCTGACTAACCCTTGACTGCGAGCTATCCGGACCCCGAGCGTGCACGGCTGCCGGTGAGCCTCAAGAACAGTGACCCCCAACCAAGCCTCACCATCATCTACTTCAATCTCTCGCCGAGTCGGAAGCACAACAAAATCAAGATCCGCGCCAACGCCTCTCGATCGAGGCGGGTCAAACCCTTCTGGGAATAAGTGCACAACACGCCCCAACGTACACAAGGTCCGGGCAGATGATGGGCCAACAGCACCCACAGCAGAAGGAAGTTGAATAAGGGCAAGAAGGCACCCCCAGAAAGCAAAACCTGAGGGAACTCGAAACGCCCCAACACGCGAGTGCCGACGGCGCCGCCCATGACCCGGGCCCCTCCTTGGCCGTCTTCCTCGCGAGAAGGCCGGACTCACTCGGTTGGTGAGGTCCGCGCCTCTCCCCCGCCTATACTCAGCCTTTGCGGCTCTGCACGCTGGCTTGGGTTGTGCTTCCGTAGACATTGTTGCCCCGGTGACTTCCCTGTTACGGCACGTCTGCCTGACGGCCCGCGTCAGTTGTCAAGTGAGAATCTTTTGAGCCTGCCCTGCAGTCTCGAGGTTGAGTGCCTAAGAGACACATCGGTGGCGCTGGGGTGTCCACCGACCTCTGGATTTTTCGGGTGCTGGGTTTTGTTCGGCCTTTTGGACTTCGCGGCTTTTCTCGTGCCTCTTTGTCGGGCCTGTTTGGGCGTTGTCTTTCTTGCCGTCCTGCGTGTTCTTTTTCACGCCATCCCTGGCCGTTCTTCGCCGTTGGGACGTATTCTTCGTCTGCCGACTAGTGGAGTCTATGTCCAGCTTGCGTGCCCGTTGGGACAGGTTGCCGCTCCTAGTGCTACTGTTCTGCAATGGCGTGCCCCAGACGACCATCCAAACCCAGGATGACGCACCAGACCACCTTTCGGAGCGAGCAAGGAAACCCGCAGCAAGAGAAGCCACAGGTACATGATCAGCACATCTATCCATATGTACAGGTGAGAAACCAGGGACAGCCAGCTGAGAGTGATCACTGCCAGCCCGCCGACTAGGAAATACGACAGCCTCCACAATCCCATATGGAGGCGGCCGAGATCCGCTTGGGTGAGCAGCAGCGACCACTATCAGGCGCACGCCCTGTCGGAAAGGCACAAGGAGACCATGAACCGGCGTCGCAGAGAGAGGCCCTTGTGCGCCACGCCCTGCACGCCGATACATTAGTCCATCTCGCCGTCGTCGGGTATGAGCTCGATGCCAGCTCGCACCTCCCCGGACGGGGAAACAAAACCACTTGCCAAGGCTGCAAGATCTGGATCTTCCGGCGGGCGCACTTCGAGAGCAGGGGCACCATCGACACCAAGCCCGCCTTCTGCCGCAAGGGCCTGCGTAGCAGCAAGCTGCTGCCGCTTGACATCCAGACGCTCCTGAAAAGAAGTCGATCCTGTCCTGATCTCCGGCTTGGTGTGGGTCTTGACTGATGCACGCGGTCTTCCCAGCTGTCTGTGTGCCTGCGAAGCCGCCAACGGTGACATGGAGGTCTGTCGAGCATTCGGAGATGTATGATACGGATTGGGGCTGGTTCAATCCTGGAAGGATGCGGCTACTAAGGAACGCCAGTTCACCACGCCGCTATCCCTTTGTGCTAAACGCCCGCAGCCGTGGTCCTGGGATAACAACAAGCCGGATAAGCCGGNCAATCCTGGAAGGATGCGGCTACTAAGGAACGCCAGTTCACCACGCCGCTATCCCTTTGTGCTAAACGCCCGCAGCCGTGGTCCTGGGATAACAACAAGCCGGATAAGCCGGGCAAGAAGGGCAAGGGCAAGGGCGGCAAAGGCAAGGATAGCAACAAGAAGGCGAAGCTCACCAAGGATACCTACAATCGCACCGAGGATAACAAGCCCATCTGCTTTCGTTTCAATGCTAAAGGCGGCTGTAAGAAGTGGGCTAAATGTCATTTTGTCCATGTTTGCACGAAGTGTCGTGGCGAGCGCTCGGCCATGAACTGTCCGAACACGCCTACGGCAGCCGCGCCCCCGGCTAACTGACTTCCGGCGGATACTCCTGCGACCTCGCCTTCGGCTACACCTGGCTGCCCCTCGGCTACAGGCCCTCTACCTGTTCTCCGGCAAGGATAGACCCACGACCAAGGCCACTGGACCTTCTGCAGAAGGGCTACTACGACATCGTGGCTGTCTCTCCGCCATTGTGCTACATTCTCCAGGGCGACCTGGGCTACTTGGCGAGGGCCCAGACCAATACGTAGCCTTGCTGAACCACGTGGGCTGGCCAAGCTCACCGCGAAGGAGCGAGACCTGGCGAAACTTGGCAACATTTTCGCGGATTTTTCTTGTCAGGTGGCTATAGGGTTGCCTTTAACTCAGCTACATTCTTCGTCCTGGAGCAGCCGGAAGACCTTGGGGCTATGCCGGCGGGCCCTCATCAAGGACACAGGCCATGTGGCAGTGGCCACAGCACGGCGAGCTGGTGAACCTCGGGCTACGGTCGGTTTGCTTCCACCAGTCCAGCTTTGGCGCCGGCTATCACAAGCCGACACGGCTACTGCTCAAGACCAACCTTGGTCTGCCGGACTTTGTCTTGGAAGGGCTACCCGAGTTCGACGACCAGGACTACTATGTACACGGGACCGCCTCCCAAGCTGGCTATCGCCCCATCGGCGACTACACAGCACATGGTGGCCTCCAAGGCTACCGATCAGTGGCCGACCCACATGGCCGAATGGCTAGCCCAATTGGCTTTGGCTACCTGCTCTGCAGCTGCTTCGACTGCCGTTCCGGATAGGGGGCCAGCGACGCAGCTAGCTACCGACATCGACGACGAGCCGAACGAGGACCTGGGCTACAAAGTGAATGAACCCGAAGGACCTCTGCTACTTGGAGGCACCGGCCCCCCAAAAAAATGCTTCCAGAACGATGGGATAAAGGACTTCCACGATGGTGGGGGGCTATGCTCAGAGGGGCGATGGCCTAGGCACCGTCGGGGATATGCAGGTGGTGCTTCCTGGGATTGGCTACGTGCGCAGATTCTTGACATTGTAGAGTGGGCTCCTTACTTTCTTCGGCGAGCAGAGGAGGGCCTTTTTTGTAGGGATACTCGAAGGGCTACCCAGAACTCCCCACGTCTTCGAAGAGCAGACATCCTGGAGGCTGGATAATACCCCCTGGGAGCCCACGCCAGCCTGGTGCCGAACTACGCTTCCGTGGGCTAGACAAGGACTTTGTCAAGGCTAAGTTTGAAGAGGATGTGGCGGCAGGCCTCATGGATAGAATGAATCTCGGCGAGTTCAAGGCTAAGTTCGGGGGACACGGGGCTATAGCCTCTCTGGCAGTGATAGTGGAAGACGAGGAGAAGGATAAGAAGAGAATTATCCATGACGCTACCCACGGCGTGCGAGTCAACCATCGGATAAAATGTCGGGATAAGATCNCTCTGGCAGTGATAGTGGAAGACGAGGAGAAGGATAAGAAGAGAATTATCCATGACGCTACCCACGGCGTGCGAGTCAACCATCGGATAAAATGTCGGGATAAGATCCGAGCTCCTGGGGCGAGGGAGAAGAAGCAAATTCTCCGAGAGCTAATCCGCTGTGGCGAGATAGCCTTCTCGGTCGTGGGGTATATCTCCAAGGCCCACCGGAGATACAAGCACCAGGAGTGCGAGCATGGCTACATGGGGTGCCAGATCGACATGGAGGAGACGATTCCTGGCGATCCGGATAGCCAGATCGTCTACGTGAACAAGGTGGGCACCTTTGGGCTATCGCCCGCGAGCTACTAGTGGACCCGCATAGCCGCATGTGGGATACGGGCTACCCGTCACCTGTTGGGTCCCGGCTACCCCATCGACCTCCTTCTGTATGCCGACGACCTCGAGGCCCTGGGGATAGGGTCCGAGGGGAGGAAGGGAATTCCTTTGAGCTACCTCCTCCTCTAGGATGGAGACGGTAACCGCGGGAAGGGTTACAGCCAAGGAGATGCAGCAAGGTCTGGGGAGGCTAGGCTTCGCGGCTATCGCTCTAGACTGGCAAAGACCCTTCTTGGGTCCTTTGCACGCGTGGAGCTCGGCTATCCAGGGGAAACCCGGCCAGCTTATCGTTCCGACGATGCTGAGGGTCCTCATGAGATGGCTAGCCGACAAGCTCGACACGGGAGAGAGGCTACAACGACCAGCGACTCTCTGCTCCGGGCTACCACCTTTGAGTTTCTTTACCGACGGTAAAGCCGAGTCCGATAGGGCCTGGATAGGGGGCTTCCTGGAGATATCGAGGGGAAGCCGGGTCCCTGGTTCTCCCTGGAGGTGGATAGGGCCTGGGCTCCTTGGGCCTTCGCCAAGGGCGATCCCAAGAAAGTGATAGCGGCGCTTGAACTGCTAGCGACCCTCGTCGGGATACGTCTCTGGGTCCCGGAGGGCGAGGATAGAAAGACCTCGCGAGTTGCCATCCGAGGATACACGGATAACAAATCGAATGAGGCTCTCCTGAAGAAGGCTATGACGACGAAGTATCCATCCATGCTAGTTTTAATGGAGATAGCCGAGGAGCTAGCCCAGAAGAACTGTGAGCTACAGCTCCAGTGGATACGCAGAGACATCAACCAGCTAGCGGACGACCTCACGAACGAGGAGTTTAAAGAGTTCGACTCCGGACAGAGGATAGACCTCAGAGGAGAGGACTTTCAGTGGCGCATTTTGGACCGGCTACTCGCGCATGCAGATAGCTTCTATCAGGAGCTAGG
>BGNK01003187.1:15318-43588 GCA_003297005.1 Symbiodinium sp. clade A Y106 | reverse complement strand
AGACAAAAGTGCGTCCGTGCTTGCCGCTGTTGTGTCTTGCCTCGTCGTCGCTCGGCTAGCTCGCTCGCTACTTGCCTACTGCTATCGACCCGGAGGTGTTCGGGGATGGTGGTGGGATAAAGGAGCTAGTGCACGTACCTCGTGACGAGGAACGAGTTACGACTATGTGTGCTAGCTTACCTATCCTACTTCGAAGCTATCGAAGGTAGCTTCGCTAGAAACGAAGTTTCGTTAGCTATNTACCCACCCTGCCCACCCTGGGGATGACTAGCCGAAGGCTAGCGAAAATCTCCAGGCAACCGGGATAGTTGCCACTTCAGACAAAAGTGCGTCCGTGCTAGCCGCTGTTGTGTCTTGCCGTCTTGCCTCGTCGTCGCTCGGCTAGCTCGCTCACTACTTACCTACTGCTATCGACTCGGAGGTGTTCGGGGATGGTGGTGGGATATAGGAGCTAGTGCACCAGTTCGTGATGTGTGGGAAGAGGTTCCGATACCTCCTGGCGCCCAGCAGCATACGTTTGTTTCCCACAAGCCGACAACACCAGGTGTCGGTCAGTGTTGCTGACGACAGAAAGGAACAGCAACGATTACCCGCGCAGCATTGATGAGACGCCCAAGTTCGTCGACAACCCGAATTCTGGAACTGCACCCATTGAGCACTACATCAGACGATTGGTGACTTATTTGGCCAGGTTGCAATCTGTTACCCAAAACAGCGAGAAAGGTCTCAATCTCAAGGTATACGTGAAGCTGGATACGAAGCAATGGCTGCGAATGTATTCTCGGATCTATCATGCTTGCGAGATTGCTACATGCATGCACTTGCCAGATCCAATCATGCTTACCGCTGCGGCAATGATCCGGAGCAATGATGACCTTGCTGTCGATCCTGATCCTGAAAGGAGCAACAATGCCTTGAGCCATCCGAAGTGTGCAAACAGAGATGGGCCTTGGAGGCAGACCGGATGGAGCAGCAGCTCGTGCTCAGACCACGATACTCGCTACGGACTTTGACCTATGTGCACACAATCGATCAACAAGGTCGAATGTAACGTTGGGACAGACCTTCCGGGACAAAGGGTGGGGGGACCTCACTCATGTCAGCCCATGTTTCATGAACAGCACCTGCTTGGATTCGCAAAGTGTGCTTTCAGCTGTAAATGATGCCGTCAAAGGAATGACTGAAATCCAGAGGTCGACCTTTACGCTGCACTATCACCTGTCGATGCAAGCGATCGTCATGGACAACCTTGCATGGCCATGGGCACTGGTGCAGAAACCCGTGCAGAAACACAACGGAGACTGAAGGCTGCGTATGTTGATCCGATTCTAGAGGTTGCAAGGATGACAACGCGGGCACCTATCATCAACATCAACCACGATCCCAGGTTCATTGCCCGTGCGAGCGCTCAAGGAAAGGCTGTTCACAATCATGTAACAGCATTCCTCGCAATGGGATCCTATGTTGCTTTGGAACTACGTGTGCGCGGATGTGTGGTCATTCATGGATCGTCGTTTTAGTCCAAATTGGCATGCCACATGAAACCAGCCCTCAACGGCTACCAGATGTTGTCGTGGGACGCACATGGCAACGGAGATGAAAGGCAAACGGTGCACAGGGGATGGGCGATCTTTGAGAAACAGCTTTTCACCGAGAAGATGGTGTCAGTATGCTTCATGGATCCAGCCAAAGTCTCTGAGTGGGATGGAAACATCAAAGCATCCATACTCAATCAACAAGAGTTTGCGGAAATTTGGGAAGGCAGAGGTCGAATCGATGTGTCGATGGGAGTGAGAGCTTCAACTTGGTTCGATGCTGAACGAAGACAAAGCATTGAATCCGGAGCGCAGGGCGACAGCATTGCTGAGCATGCCTCCGCGATCTGGCAGGACTTCGACGTTGCACTGATCATGCCTGAGCCCTACTACGATCAAAGACAATATTGGTTCAAGATCGACACGTACTCCTCGACCGAGTGCCGGTATGCACTTAGGAAAACGTATTACTGTCACGAATGCCGCAACACTCAGGACTACTACTACTACTACTACAACTACTATTAATACTACAACTACTACAACAACTACTACTACAACTACCACTACCACTACCACTACCACTACCACTGCCACTGCCACTGCCACTGCGACTGCTGCTACTGCTACTGCTACTGCTACTGCTACTGCTTTTGCTACTGCTTTTGCTACTGCTACTGCTACTGCTACTGCTACTGCCACTGCTCCTACTACTACTACTACTACTTCTAGGATATGTGCTCGTAGGAGGCCCGGTGTCTTCATGTGTTTCGGAGTGAACGCAGTCTTCAGATTTGGGCACCCCTACGGTGTTTTAGGCTGCTAGGAAAAACGGAATGCGCAAACAATGGTGTGTTTAGCTACGTGAAGTGCCGAAAATACTGGCAGGGCCGAGCAACTAGTGCATACTTCATGTCAACAACCACGAAGTAGTTTGTGAAGCTTTAGGATATTGTACTCTGCTACGGGCGCGCATCCTTAGCAAAATGTTGTTATGCTCTTGGATCTATGTGAGTCTTAAGATATTACAGGCTTACATGGGCTTTCATTTCAGCTTCACACTCAATGTTCGTGGTCTGACATCCTTTTCTTTTCGGGCTTGAGCAAAAAGTCTGCAGCTTGTTGCATAGTATGGGGCTCGTAGGTTTGTTGGAACTTTTGGGTTGTGTTTTGTCTACTTGAGGGTGCTTATACCGCCACACCCCATCCCTCGAGTATGCGTCCGGCGACTCTTGAAGATGATGAGGCTCAATGTCGTTACTGGAGTTTTTTGCCAGTCAGCGATCGCGCCCAAGCTATCATTATGCGATTGTCGTGTTGCAAGCCGTGCTGGAGGTTTTTCAAGGTGTAACATAATCGTCACCTGTTGCAAGCCGGAGTCCCAATCATGTCTCCAAGGACAGTGCGCAAAGTGACCAAGCGATGATGGTGCAGAATATTCTGGACGACAAGCAGTCCCACTTGCAAAAAATCAATGCGCTGTTCAATCAGCTGGGTAGTGAGAGCACGGGAGCAATCACATACGAGATGTTCCTTGCATCCTTTTGTATGTAGAATGAGGAGTTTCATATGACACGATTTTTTTCGCGAGCCTCGGTGCGTGACTCTGCTCGTTGTTGACTGAGGTTCGAAGAGAAGTTAAAGTCGCCTGCGGTGCAGCAGTATTTTCAAACATTGGGTTTGGACGTTTGGGATGCTTGGTCTTTTTTTAAGCTTCTGGATCAAGATGCTGGCGGGTCCGTGGAAGTCGAAGAGTTTTTAATGGGATGTTTGCGCTTGCGTGGGCATGCAACAGCAATCGACGTGGTCAAGATTTTGCAAGATCAAGCATGGATCATACAGGCTGCAGATCAGTTTCACAAGTTTGTGCACCAGGAGCTTGCGGGAATCAAGGACGATATCCTGACAATGAACAGCATGTTGGGGCACATCGACGCAGATCACCCCCACGAACATCACGAACATAAACGATGCAAAGAGGTTTGATCGGCACCTTCGAATCGTGCGGAGGAGCAGCATTGCTGAAGTTCGCAATCGTGTCTTTAGTACAGTAATCTATTCGAAGCAGTGGTTCGCCATTGATTCTTTTTGAAACCTTGGAGCCGACAGAACCTGTAGTTTCGCTGCGATGCTTGTGACAAGCACGGCAGCAGCAATCGTTTCGGCAGTGTGCGGCTCTGAGATGCTACATGCTGCTTCGGATATTCCTTGCTCATACAAGAAGCTCTGTGACATTTCGATACGGATTGGTTCTCACCCTTCGTGTACAATATCCAGTTCCGGTGCCTAAGGGCTTGGATCGACAGAGATGTCGGTTTTTTTAAAGATCCGGCACATGGTGCCAAACGTGGCAGAGTTGACATTCAAGCAGTTGTAGCCTGTGTCAGTCGTATTTGTGGCTTGCTCCTACCACGCCGAAGGCGCATGCATCCACAAATCAAAGACAAAGCCATTACATCGAGAGCGAGCACCGGGAAAGCGTCATCAACATGTTGCGTAGCCACGATATCCGACTTGCGCAGACTTCTGTTGCGCATCTTAAGCTGTGCTTTCTCAGATCGTTGACGTTGGTCGCCAGCGGCACGAACCTCCCAGCTATCCAAGTTGCAGAAGGTCTCGAGGACTGGATGTGAAAACATGCAGCCCAGTCAGCCTAGCCTGTCGTCTCATTGACACAGGATGTCATGAGTCCGGCCTTCGTTGGTTCGGACCTTTTCAGCAGCGTGTGTAGTCAGGTTAAGTTCAGGATGCATGGCTGAGGCTTGTTTTATCTTCTGAACCCCTTGACAGTTTCAAGCTGCCACTGGCCAAGCAAGGAAGCAGATATGCAGACTTGCCACCGGTTTTCTAGAGAAGGGCTGCTAGCAGTCGCGGTGTGTTCAGGTGTGGCGCTATCGGTGCAAAACTTGCAGCATCTCTTCATGATCTTCGCTGTCGTGGCAGCGGGGGCGAGCCTCTGAGTAGCGTTGGCATCCTGAGGGAAGTCGTGCACTCGCAGCGCATGCAGGCGCATGCGCAGGCGCACTCAGGCGCTCTCGCTCTCGCTCTCGCTCTCGCCGTCTGTCTGTCTGTCTGTCTGTCTGTCGGTGTGTCTGTCTGTCTACATGTATATGCATGTGACAATGACCGAATGTGTGATCTGAACATGCACGTCTGGCGTGTGCAATGGTACTTCGAAGGGCTATGCGACTTTGCGATGCGTGTTTGGCACACAGTTGTGTTTGCACAGAGCGGTATCGGCAACCGGTAACCTTTCTCGGAATTGTATTTCGGGTAAGTTGCATCGGTCGTGCATATGGCATATGCACCCGGACACCAAGAACTCTCACGATATTTTGAGACTCAGGCCGGCAGAGGCGGAGTGTCCGCCGCAGGAATTGCCTTGTCCCTCTATGCTGCAAGCTTAGCCTCTCGCAGCCCACCGGCTGATGCGAACATGACATATGCCAGCTCTTAGGTTTGTCCCTTTTCACCGGTCTTGCTCGTTTTGCCGTGTGCTTGCCTGGCCTACAACCAGCGACTTGGCAAGCTCGCAAGGGGATGCAAGGCATGCTGGTGTTCGCCATTCTTCGGACTGCCCTTTGCGAAGGCAAAGTCGCACGCAAAGAGCCAAAGACGACGGCACGGACCGCGCAGACCACACGGAGTGTCTTGTCTCGCCTGGGCTCAGTTGTTTTCTCCATGTCCATGAACAAATACCATGCTTGCAGACCGCAGTGACTTCGTGGTACCATATAGTGCCAGGTATGAAGCATTGGCTTTGACAAAGGGCAATGTCGTCTCGCCGGCATGGATTTCAAATCTAGAGGCAAAACGAAAACAGCACAAAGCAAAAGCACCGACACAGACAGCGATGTTTCGCAGATCAACTTTGGCTTCCTCCTCTACAGCGACGCGTGGCTACAAAGGCTCATCAGCCTGAGAGATGTGATCTCTCATGCTGTCAGGCTTCCTTCGTGGCAGTGGTCTTCGGCTCCTTTGTATGCCTTCTGGGAGTGCTCTTTGCTCGATTGTAAAAGCTTCGTGTGGTCGGTGTACCGTCGGCATCTTCGCCATTGTCAGGCGTCGGTGGCTGCCATGGCCGGTGAGCTCCAGTTCTTAGAGGCCGCAGAAGGGCTCCTCCTAAATGTCCTTGTCTCTGCAATTTGCTGAGGCTGCCTTCTTGTCGGTACTCAGCATACGCGACCTGACGCCAAATACTGGTTTTTTCTGGTACTTTTTCATTGAGGCCAGGCCCTGTCAGGATGTTGGAGGACCGTTGCCAAGTGCTGCTTTTGCTTTGACTAGGTCTTTCAGCGCTATTACTTGCTGTTCGTCTTTGCGTTCCACGCCCATATTCTCTTCTACCCAGCGTGCACCCCTAGCGCAAAGAACCTTGCTTGTTAGCTCACTGGTCTGCAGGTCCCGATTTTCTACTGATCTCATGAGGTCCCACTCCACCTCCGTCTAGGCAGCTATGCGCCGACAGGGCACTGTTCTCACGACGAGTCGCATGCTGACATTACCTGCCACATCGTTTGAGGCCCTTCATCCACTGCAGCGCTGCGATTGGCATGGTGCCATACCAAGTTGGGTTTGCTGTGAGCCCGGCGAAAAGAGCCATGTGTGCGTTGGAACCAGATTGCGCTCTTCAAGCCCTATCCCACGGCCAGTGCCGGAGCCGCATCGAATTAGCTTCCAACGTTCTTCCTTGGCTCTGTTTTTGGCTCAGTGTTCTACCGGAGGTGACTACGCGTTGATGGTGTCGGCCATGCTCGTTCAAGCGGAGCTCATCCGAGAGAGCCAGCCACCCTGACACAGCCTTGGTCCCCCCAAAAAAACATCCTCAAATCTTCAAAGTCAAAGATAAACCACTTCTGCGCTTCGCTGTGCTCTTGGCCAGGCACTACTTCGCATTCCTTCTGAGTGGCGTTATGTTTGGCCTGTCGATGGTTCCCACGATGGTGGCAGTTCCATGCTCAAGAAAAGGTTGCAGACCAACCCCTCGCTGAGGGTAGCACTGAGGTTTGGTTGGGCAGAAATGCAGGTGGCCTCCTCAAAACGATGCGGGGGCTGTGCTAAGTGGCGTCTAGTCATCTAGTGCTTCTCGTGAATGAAGGCAACGCAAACTATCTCTACAACATGACACTTGTGGTGAATGTAGCAAGCTCGGTTGTCGTGGATTCTCGTCTGTGGTGCAGCTGTCAGCACCCGTGCTGAGGTCTTCGCATCCCTGACACTGTCAGAATGGGCTGCTTGTCCATGCTCTTCAGGGAGTCCAAAGCCTGTGTGCATCTCGTAGCGAGGTCAAAGCCGGTATGCGGCTGCGAAAACGGCAATTCCGCTTGGCCTACTTCCGGGAGCTTGTCTTGGGTCTGGCTGACGAGGCGCGTTTGTCTCAGGTGCCAGCCTTGGCCAAGGCAAACACTTCTTTGATTGGTGCGCAGGTAGCAGCCAACCCAGCTTCTGCCAAGGCAGCGCTTCGCCTGACGATTTCATGTGCTTGTGCCATTGCTCGCCTGTTCTCGGAGGCGAAGGTGTCTGTACCAGCTCCTGATGCTGATACGGCGGTGACGTAAAAAGTCTGTGGCGCTGCCAGAAACATGAGTTGATGAGTGACAGTGGATCTCAGTCTCTTAGTCTTGGAAAAGGGCCTTTCTACCGGAAAAGCACATATAGATGTGGGCAACACCGTGAGTCAAGTGGAGATTAAGGAAGCTGCCGCTGCTGCTGTTCGTGCATCTCAAGCGCTTTGGATTCGAGGCGTGGCCATAGTACCGATGCCTGGACAGTCGCCTAATTCCTTCGCACTCCGGTGAAGGCAAGAACTTGGGGTCCCACATGGAAGATCGAGGGTGAGGCCGGTCCGTTTCAGCTTGTAGGCACCGTCGCTGACTTTATGAAGCAAAGGTCGGACTGCCATCAGAGCGGCTGGACCTTCAAGACTTCGTCCCCAAAATGCTGGCAGCCTATGCATCCCTTATGCATCTCTATAAGACTGCGGAATTAGCATTGCTGCGGCTTGGTATGTTCGCTGATTACTTGCAGCAAGTGGATGGCAAGTGGCCACAAAGAGGTTAGGCTCTCATGTTTAGATGTTGACTGCGGCAAGGTCGCCCCAACGCGCGGATTTGCAATATGCACGATTCCCAAGCCAGAAAATGCAGATAGCTTGTAATACTTGTATGGTGCGATGTGCTGATCACAGAACAGCTGAGGATTTGTTTGCTGCGGTGGATCATGTAGGCGACCGTCTCGTGTTGACAGAATAATTCTTCTTGCCTGCAAACAGCTGGCATTGATAAATCTGATAGGCTCCTCGCCGTTTTCTGGGCACTACACAGCAACCGAGCAGCATGCAGGGTGCACGATGCTGATAACATATTCTTTTGCTTCTGTATCTTCAGATCAGTCTGTTTGAAGACACCCGGCGCCTGGATGTGTAGACATCCTGGCGCCTGCACATGTCTCGAGTCCATGTCTACTGGTAGCAGGATAAAAGAGGAGCATGCAGGAAACTGGACGGACCGATCAATGCATCGAGGGTCTCCGGGGTAAAGGCAAAGAATTGAGGATTTCGGGAAGCTCCCTCTTCATGGTAGTTTGCTGGTATATCGGGGCGTGTCTCGACAACGACAATTCGACTGAGCTTCGTGGCCACGTCTCAGCTCAGGCTTCTTGTCGCCGGGCGGATGGGCAGCTTGGTTTTGGCATGTCGTAAAGAGCCGGAGCGATCCCATTTGCAACGCCGCTGAGCTGGTGGCGCTTGGATGACTCGCGCACTGAGTACCTGGGTCGAGCAGGCTGTGAGGCCAGGATTCCGAATTTGAGCCTCTCTGCTTCTATACAGAAAATTATCTTCTCTTTCCCTTTGCAGGCGACCGACAGGAAGGTCATCGGCTCCTGGACTCTCGTTTGCAGCCTGCATCGTCTTGCCTTCAACTTGGGTTTGAAGTTCGATCTTCTCATGACGAAAACACCAAGGAATTACCTCCTCATGTTCCAGAGGCAGGTGGACCTTGCTTGGGCTTTGAAGTTATCCTTGCTCACTGTAGGCGTGATGGACCTGCAGATCCAGAGAAAGTGCCGGAGCAAAGCCACCGACACCCGGAGCGCTTTGCTGTGACTGCTAAAGTAGTTCTGCTGGCCCGCGCACAACTTAGCCCGCTCGTGTCGGCTCGCAGATGCGAGTTATGCAATGTCACGTCAACTTCTGCAGCAGTTCAGGCAGTAGACTCATTCAGACAAGATCTAGCTACAACAGCTACAACGCTTGGCTTTGCACATACGTGCCTTCTGCACCACATCCAACCTTGCGGCCGACGTGCAAGGGCCCAGATCTCAGCATGTTGCGAAGGCAGACATGACAGGCGAATGGCGGTGAAGAAGGGCCTTGAACAAACCGAGGCCTATATGGCGCTCCATGCAATGCCAGAGGAGGCTTCGCTAGACATCCATGACATCTTGCATTTCCGGCATGGGTGTTGTTGACATCGCATTCTAGATTCTGAGTTGTTTAGTCTGCACACCCACCACGCAGCAGAAATAAAGCATGTCTGTACGGTTGAATCGCAAAGCCGTAGCATTGCTCCTTGGTGCAGGATATTGCCCCTCCTCCAGCCCCGTTTGCTGCAGAGCAGCGCATGGCAGCCAGAGGTGACAGCTCAGCCGTTCTCAGCTCGCCGTAATGCTTTCGTTGCATGGGAAAGATGCTTTAGTGTGCTGCTGCTCGTGTGCAGGCAAAATCGATATGGCGGGCGCATTCAATGCAGCCCATGCGGAGGGCTGTGAGTGTTGCGTGCCCAAAGAGTCTGCTCTGAAGCCTGGCTTCTGGCGAGATGTTGGTTTCGGCGAACAGGCCCGGGCAGGGGCCTTCACAGCTCGAAGCTGAAGTCGTAGCCACAGCCAGGCAGAGACTACCGAAGGCGAGAGTCTCCGCAGGACTTTCCTTCGAGAGGCCGGGCGTTCTTGAGCACCTGCAGAGATCGCGCCGTATCGATGTGCTGCGAGGTCGAGGAGGAGGCAGAGGCTATGTCCCCGATCGAGCGAACTGCGGCCATCTTCGGATGGAAGCGAGCCGGTGGGACTCCGAGACTGAAGCTGGCGAGATTGGAAAGATGATAGGTGAGTCGAGTGGACCTGCCGCAAATCTTCAATGGCCTTCAGCATCGGCGAACGAAAAACACTCATTGACTGAGGTGACATGGCATTTGAGGCCGCAGAAAATGATTTTGATGCTGCTGACTCCGTGGTAGTAGTGGCATAGTAGCAGTAGTAGCAGTAAGGGCAGTAGTGGTGGCAGTAGTGGCAGCAGAAGCACAATCCCGATTCATCTCTGCAACAGCGGCTGCAATACCGCTACTTGAAAACTATCGAAAACACCGGCTTCGCGATCTGATGACAGGCGGAGGACCTGGATGGAGCTGGCGATTGCTATGCTCGCGGTTTGGCTTTTGGTGCGGTCTTGGGCTCGAGAAGAGAAAGAGTGTTACCGAACGAAGCTTGGAGAAGACCCGCCGTGGTGTCAGGTGCTCGGCGAAGATGGGGCCGATGCTTTCCCGGCATGGTATCCCAGATCTTCAGCTGCACATACAAGAATGCTGCATAGTCCGCAGAGGAGAGGTGTTCATGTAAGCCTGCCGAAACCAAGAGACGTGCGGTTGCAAGGACGAGAAGTTTACAAGCTCTGTGCGGAAGTGCTGGCGAGAGCAGCTCTTCTGGACCCCGGCAAACCGGGGGAGGGGGGGCTCCGTCTCCATGTCGGGTGAACCCCTGCGAAGAGCAGAGAGCAGTGCAGGAGCTGCGTGTGGCAGAAGCAGAGGAAGAGGAGGGCCAGGGCGGTGGAGGCTCCAAGGCCGCCAAAAGCCGCGTCCGCTCTCTCGCCTAGAAGAATTCCCAAAAAGAGAGCCTTCAGAGGCTTAGAGGCTTCAGAATCTCTCTCTCTCTCTCTCTGTCTCTCTCTCGCTCTGTGAAAAGGGAGACTCCTGTTGCGTGCTGCTTGCTTTTGGGCCCAAGTTCCAAGAGCGACTCAGCTTCGAGAGTATTCCCACGCAGCATCTTCACCATCGCCTCCACAACCAACCCCACTCTCAGCACCAGAGCGATCGTCCTCAGAATCATCAGCAGAAATCCCGATCGAACCACTGTCATGTCCATGGGTCGTCATTGCCTCTACGGTCTTGATGTATTTGCCTGTAATTCAATTGCAACCGCACAGCTGTGCTTTGTGCTCGTGCTAATGCTGTCCCATGGCGAGCAGCAGTGGAAGCAGGCCTTTGCAGAGGAGACGCTCTTCGATTACAGCTGAGGCCTTTGCTCCCTCGTCCGAGCTGCTCATATGCAATGTGTCAGGCTTTGGGCAGAGGACATCGGGTGGTCGCTTTCGCTTTCATTGTAGCTAAGGGGTGCTGCAGATCCTTCAGACTTCGATGAGCCGTCGACGACTGCGTCGGTCGGTGCATCAGTCGGGCCGTCGCAGTCCGCCGGAGTTAGGCGCTTGCAGCGAAAAAGCTCCTCAATCTCGCCGGCGGCTTTTCCCTCCTCGTCAGAGCTGCTTTGATTCCAATAGCCAATAGCTGCCGGATGTGTGTTGTGTGAAATGCTTTTTCTACATGGTTTTCTGTCCGGCCTTGTTTAGTTTTGTGTTCTTCAGATTTCGACCTCAGATTTGGAACCTGAGACTCGGAGTGCAGATGTGAACTTTCAGACTTCAGGTTTCCGAAGGTGCAACAGCGCGATTCGAGCATTGGCCCCGATGCGAGCACTGCGGTTCAAGCACCGTGACTCGAGCATGCGCGATTCGAGCACCAGCGATTCATAATTAGTACGCCAGAGATTCACGCACCCGCGAGTCGAGCGAAACATCCCGATTCTGGCACCCGCGATTCAAGCACGCTCGATTCGAGCACCCACGATGCAAGCACCAGCCGCTTCAGCACTGGAACTTGCGCCAGGGTTTACGTAGAGTTTCCGGGTTGCAGGATTCGTGGTATCGACGGGCTGGGCTTCAGGGTTCTGTGTGGTTCAGTCTTCAGTTTTTTTGTTTTTTTTCTCTTTTAGGGTAGAAGGCGCTTGACTTTAGCGTAGGGTTTAAGCTTAAGGCTTAAGGGCCTGAGGGTCGCAAGTTTTTCAGCTTTCAGCTCGGGTGTCAAGTTTAGGACGTGGGATTTCTGGAGGGGCATCGGACATCAATGAGGCTTTCAAGAGGAAATTGACAAAGCATCGAAGGTGATCGGGTATAGTATGTCACTATGTTGCTGAACAGGCAGACAAGGCGGAAGTGAATAAGTCTGATGGAGAAACCACCCCGGAACACAAGACAATGCGAAACACCGACGAAGCTAAGGGCGGTAGACCTGCCGGACAACTTGGACGAGCTGCCGGAAGTCATGCCCGGTGCCTCCCGGTGCCGCGTCTGTTCCGAGAGCTTTGGAAACCGCCAACGTGGCTTTCGCAGTCTCCCGGCCGTAGCTTCGCAGCTCGGTGCGGTGCCAAGGCCAGAGCTGGACGTCCTGGAGCAACCGAGTTTGCAGCACGAGGAGTCACTCGACGTCACTAATCCGGTTCTTTTCCAAAGAAAGCTACATTGAAGCGACCTCTCCGGTTGAAACGACGTAGCGCTGATGTGCGGCCATGCAGGGCCTTCGTCTGCTTTACGGAACTTGCGAAAACCGCTATCAAACCTGTAGCCTGGAGACGATGCAGACTCGGTGTACGCTCTCCAACAAATGTGTGGTCATGAGACGCTTTCAGTGCTGAGCGTTACTTCGGACGGGATCCAGCTCGTCGCGCCATGCTTGTCTTTTCCGGCCCATATTGAAAGAGCGTCTCTGGGACTGCACGCCCAGGTCAAAATCTTTGACGGAGTATCGGTACGCTCGCTCGATCCGATCCGTTTCCTCGTCGGAGACGCTTGGCACAATAACTTCATCAGTTGCAACATCGCCAATGAGCTGCACCCACAGTTTAATACCGACATAAGACTACACACACATCCTCGTGCTTGCGTGTGTGCATGTGTGTGAGAGAGAGAGAGTGAGTGTGTGTGTGTGTGCAACTCCTGTCTCCAAGGGTGTAGGCTTTGAAGCTTCCGCAGTTATATCAGCAGCGGGGCAGTGGACATTCTGGAAGGCACTGCCCAACGAAGACCTTTCCAGTTTGTCGTGATATGGATCGGGGACGCTCAATCCACGTACCTGCTTGTACAAAGCGTTTGCAGCTTTGAGCACATGGTTTGTAGAGCTCAAGATTGACAGGTGTGTAGTCAGCAAAAAAGACAAGAACAAGTAACCCTAACACAAACAGCATCCCACGGGATGACTGGTCAGCAAGTGTGCTTCCCGACAGTAATTCTGCCAAAGCGCTGTCGGACTCCCGGTCTGCGGGGGGATCCCTTGAAATATCTAGTAACCCATGAATACAACTGTCCCTTTCCTCGGAGCATGCGCCTTGAGACCCAAAGGCCCCCACATGAATCAGGCCCCGATTGCCGAGTATACCATTGGAACTTAACTCTCTTGGATCAAGCTCGAACGAGCACGCCTGGTGTGACACCCTTGAAGAAGGAAGCCCCATTCCTGGCTGGACAGCTCCATGAAAGACCCCAAGTGAAGGAGCTAAGGAGTAGCTTTCATAACCACTCATTCACAATCTTTGTTTTGTGTCCTGAGCCATGGCAAACTATCACTTTCACTTTCAGCAGCATGAAGAAGGACATTGAGAGGATGTCAGACCACCGTCGGCACCGTCGGTACCTTGCTGCAAGGCCCTCAAGACCCCGCCGTCGTCGACAACGTTCAAGGCCTCGTAGCACTTCAACTTGTCGTAGTCGTAGCCACCGACGAAGAAGAACTCGAAGATCCCGCTCCTCTTCCTCTAGGTCCCACCGTCGAAGAGCAAGATCCCGCAGCCCGTCCCGAAGGTCCAGAGCCTCCCGAGCTACACGTACTACGGCCACACAGATGTCACCTATTTCGAGTGCTGTGTATCCTGAAAATCCCCAGTACCCAGCAAAAGCCTGTCCTGCGCCACCAAGTAAATTTTCCGGCAATGTAGCTACGCCTGCTGTTTCTCCCACAGCTGTGCCTGAGCCTTCCCCAACGCCTGCAGTATCTACAAAAGAAGCATCACCAGAAGTTGTACCTGCTGCACTTTCACCGTGCCACCCACGACCACAAGTCATCCCACCTCAAGCTTCACCTTTCCATGCAAGTACACTTCAAGTAGATGGTCCCACTCCACTTGCACCAGCGCAACACACTACTTCCACCACACCTCCACCTCCCCCTTTTCCACCTTCACCTCCCTTGAACACTTCACCCCGCAGCCTGACACCACCTCCACCACCACTTGCACCTCCACCTGCTCACCCACCACCATCACTCGACACCTCCGCTACCCGACCGGCACACCCAGCAAAGTCACCTTCTTCGTTGCATTTAGCACGCACAGCTCCACCGCCACCTCCACCACCAACAACAGTGCCACAGTCCGGTAATGATCCTGGACCAATGACGCCACAGATGCTGGCACATACAGTGGCAATGTCAAGTGCAGGTCCGATTTCAGCTTGTGACTCTCAGGGAGTTGCGGCAGCACTGGCGAATCGTCGAGCTCGGCTAACTGCAGCTACACTTAACGCCATGATACAGAAGGATGCAGAAGACAATGAATTTGCAAACTTTTGGCAATTGCCCGATTTGCAGCTGTTCAACTACTACAACGGTCGTCTTGCTTTTCTTGCAGAAGAGACCAAAGCTTGGACGCGAGTACCTCGTGATGAGTTCACTCGTTGCATTCGCTTCTTTCTGCATTTAGTACAGCGCCCTTCCCCTGTTGATGTGTTTTCTTGGGACGTTCAGCCTTCAGTCCTTGTAAGTTTTTGCCAAGCCATTGTGACAGCAAAACTTCCTTACGAGCAGATCTTCACAAAGCCCGGCAAAGCCTGGCTTCACAACAACATTATCATGTGGCAGATCGACACAGACAAATTCCCGGGCCCCGCGTTGTCTGCATTAGGAACTGGTCAGAGTGCTTTCAGATGGTGGCATGGATGCAGCGAAGCGTCCTTATTGGGCATTTTCAAGAGCGGCCGGGTCTTCAGAACATGCAACGAAACAGTTGGAGTAAAACCTACAGACACAGCATATGGATTCTTCGGCCGCGCTGCTTATGAGGGCACCCTCAACTGCGTTCATTCAAAATCTCCATCAGCCAGTACTTTTCATGAAGTGCAGAACCTGCGGGACTTTGAGTTGATCAAATCCCCGTCCAAGGACAAACGATGGGCAATCACAGAATCGAGCGCCAAGGTGTCCAGGTTTTATCTTCTGTCTCCAGTACGTGAAGCCAATGATGAACAGTGGGGACCAGAGTGGAATGAGCTACTTACGCTTGAACCTGCCCCTACTGTAGTTATGGACAATGATGCTATTGATCCTGCACAGTAATACTTTTAGCTGAAATCCCAACGTAGCAAAACAGTGAGTTCTTTGAAGGTGCTACTCAATGCTTTGCAATCATATAGCTTGCAGATCTGCATGCTGGCATCAGCTTTCTTTGTTTCATGCTCCATCTTGATGCAGGCTGTTGTGGCTTCATACTAGATTGCAGCATGTCCGGTAGCAGCAATGATCATCTACGCCGAGATGGTGATCGACCTGATGAGATGGGTGATATTTTCGCACATTGTCGTCCCAACAGTTGAATGTGCTTTCTGGAGTGCTTACCAACAACTCGTGCAGAACGGTCTTCATGGATCAGCTTCAAGACATTGTAGTTGCAAATGCTGACAGTGTCGTTCGAGGTGGACCACCCCGAAAAGCGATGCCGAAGAACACAGCCAAAGAGTCTACTACCTTGAGACCCCGGGGCCCTTCGACCGCTCCCAGGCCTTAAAATCCTCCGAGAAGCAGCGTTATGTGGAGACCAAATGTGGCTACTTTTGTGACATCACCACCGCCGCCGCCACCTCCTCCGAAGAGTCCCCCAAGTTCTGATGATCCTAGACCTAGTGGCGTTAATTCGGTCAAAGCTTTCTGTGCAAAGGCTGTTGGGGATGCAGTTCCCAAAGGCATCCTTCGACACAATAGTCGATCTCGTTCTCGATCGAAGTCTCGAAGTCGTTCTGCTGAATCTGTATACTAGCTGCGTAGCCTGCTGCGGATGGAGTCAAAACAAACCGTCTCACTTAGTGCATGCCTGTTCTTTCCTGTTCTTGTTCATACTTGATCACTGCTCGCAGCCATCTGAGTCTTCATCGCCACTTGTGCTCCTTTCCTGTGCTCACCATGTCTCATCAGTCTTCGTGGTGGTCAACTTCATCATCATGGGAACAGCGTGAACCTCATTGGAATCGAGCTGAAGCAGAAGGTGATCAGTCCTGGGAACGTCCGTGGACTCCAGCGTACCTTCAAGTATGAACAACAAGACTGGCAAAGTCCCACCGGGTTCAAGCACACTCTGGGCCTCCCCGACAACTTTGTTCAGGGCAAGAGCCATTTGGACAGTCGTGAAATCTACGGCAAGACTTTGTTACGGAAGATAGCAGCAACTTCATGGAGTTCTAAATATGGATTGGCCGGACAAAGCATGGAACAAGTGAAGCTCGTAGACCTATTATGGCGCGGCTGGCACAACCAGCACTTGCGAGCTCTCTCGCACGGAAGCTACGTCAGTCTGCTTGTAGCTTGAAAAGTGAACGAATCTGTTTTTCTGCAAGCTTTGCTGTCTGTGATTAGGGAGAAGAAGTGGGACCTCGATGAAGTAGCGCATCAGTTTTGTAAGGTACAAGACGTTGCAGATCCGCCCAAGTCTCACCCTACTTCCGAAGAGGTCAAGGTTCACAAGGCTCAAGCCCTAGCAAAGTTTCTTACTGATCAGATTGAGCCTTTTGCTTCGAACATGTCACTGTCCTCGAATCCTGAGAAGCAAGAGATTGAGTCTCTGCGAGCTCAGCTTGAAGCTGAGAAAACTCGCAACAGCAAGAGTGCCAACAGTTCTCAGCCTGCCAAGCGTCGTCGTCTGCTTGAGAAGCAAGAGGCGCCCTTGCCTTTTGTTATGAAAGATGACATTGTTGAACGCGCCGTCAACCCACAACACCTTGGGGACCGTGTGTTGCTCAGCCAGAATTTGGCTGGACATACAAAGCAGGCAATCAATGCCTGGATCAAGACCCTCAAGAAGCCACTTGGTGAAGACAAACACCAAGAACTTTTGAAAGTCGTTGCACGTGCTCCCGAAATCCTCAAAGGTCTTCCCAAAGACCACTTTGCACTTTTGCACGACAAATTGTCGCACTTGGGATGCACCGTAGCATTGGCTACAAAGATTAAGGGCCCAGAACTTGTGACAGATTTGCTTGCCGCTACTGCGATCAGCGACATCTGACTCGGATCAGAATCTGGCACATTGTATGAGGACAATTCTGCCTTACTTCTTCATGGTCTCATGATCTTATTGCACTTTTGCTTTGACATGAGTGAATATATTGCACTTCGCATTCCTATTCGAGTGTTGGCTGCTTTCATATTTCTACAAGGCATCTTTAGAAGTTGTTCTCAAGCAGTGCATATCCGAACTTGGCAACGAAGACTACATCATTTACGAGGATTGAGTCTTCAAGCTTTCTCCGATTTGTTTCAGTCTGGCAAAACCGTCTACGTGATGATCATGCCGCTTGCGAAAAAGCGGGGTTGGGATTACCGATGTGGTGCTCTTCTACAACGTAAACGTTTCTATGTTGGCTCCACCTGTGTGTCAGTTCATTCTCGTCAGGACGCTCGACTTCGTAAATATCGTTTGCTACAGCGTGGTGAATTTTGCAACGCCGAGCTCACGTTACACTATTTTCGCTCTCGCGGACATGTGTTTGATGCCATTATCATCCCACTTCATTGTTTCACTGATCTTCAACAAGCTCGAGCTACAGAGTACTCTTTCTCACATTCGTGGAAGCCACAATTAAATGCGCCTTGGGTTGTTAAGCTGAATCCGACCTCTACGACCTGCTTTGCTCAGCCTTTCACCGTTCGATCTACGTATGGTAGTCCTGGCAAAAGACTATGGCAATGGATGAAAGTTCGTCGAAGATTACGCACTTTAGGACTTCTACATCTGTACCAGAATACCATCCTCGAGCCCGTTGACAACTGGCTGTTGCTTATCAATCTTGCAAATGGAGGTATGAAAGCCTTTCAGACAGAGAAGCGGCTTCGGAGTGCAGAGTATCACCATGAACAGGTCTATGCGCCGTACCGTCTTTGGAATCTGCTGGATGATCCACCCCAAACTGCAGTTCGATCCACCCTTCGACGCGTACTGCAGTTCCGACAATGTGCTGTTCCGCGTTCTCCCCGCCCGCCGGTTTTACCTCTTCTTGCACATCAATCTTTTCCAAGAGCAATCGAGCAATGGATCGCTGGCATCATCAGTACCGCTAAAGACTACATGATCCCGTTTCACTTACCCCATAAGAAAAGTGTTGCCGGCAAGCATCGTTCACTTCGCGGTGTTATTTACAACAACATTTCTATGGCGGAATCTTGGACCTGGGAATCGCCACCATATTGCAATTGCTCTTTGCTACGACAACAACATCCTCATGCAAAGTTTATTGATGGGCATTTGGCATCACCTTTGTCGATGATGTCCTTCTTTAGACGACTTCAACATCTTTTGCAGTGTTCGATGGATTCTCAACTGTTCCCCAACTTGCAGCATTATCTTTCCAGTACATGGCCTGTTGTTGATCGTTGGCTACGACATCGTAATGTCTTCACAGTGGACTTTGAACAGTGGCATCAATTCGTTTTGCAAGAATGGCCTCAACATAAATCAGAGTCGTTTCATCGATTGAAGTACAAGGACGAAACGTTCCGTAAAGAGTCGCTTCGTGGACTATTCATTCATGGTCGAGATCATGCAATCACACATGGTCATGTCTTTTGTCAGCGTTTCGCATGGGAGACATACAAAGCCACTTTCGGTGACGCCAATGTTTATGAGCAACTACCCATGCAACCATCCCAGGCTGAAGTATTTCTTCGAAGTACGACATCTAGGCCGTTCCTACGCCGCTACAAGTGGGGCGTCAATTTGCGCACTTCCAGCTTGCCTATTGCTTACATCCTTCTTAAACAAAAGAAGGACTTCAAAGCAGCTCGCCCCATCATCTCGTACGTCCATTTCTTGTATGCCAGGCTTTTTCGTGCTACCGCCATTGCCTTGGATCTCATCCTTCGCAGTGCTTGCCCCCGCTCTTTTGGCCTTGATACTTTGCCAAGCATCTTACAGAAGTTGACCGTGTTTCTTCAACAACTCCCCGGGACGCTGATCCTGTCGTTTACAATCAAGATTTGGTTGGCTTCTTTACGTCTATTCCAGTCTTTCGTATTCTTAATGCAGTACGCTGAGCAGTTACAGAATACTGTCTCATCAAGAATGTGGATCTGGAATCTACGTCCTTTTCAGTCAATCTTCAAGAACAGGATACCAAGCTTCGTATTTGGAAAGGTCGACCACGAAAGGCAGCAAAGCGTGTAGTTCTTATTCATCTTTCTGACATTATTGACATTTGTGAGCTAAGTTGCGATGCCAGTGTCTTTACAGTCATGCTTAAAGTATTTCGTCAATGTCGTGATGCTACAATCGAGAACCAGATTTCCCCCGATGCTTGCTGGACTTCCCGTCTCGATTGACGCAGAGATCTACGTACGACATTTACGAAGTTTCTTTCATGACAACAGGGTGCTGTTCTTTTGCACTCGTTACGTTGACAATCGGCTTGTGGTAGTTTCTCGACAACTTCTTCAGGATCGAAGGCTGCTGCACTTCCTTACTAACAATTTCTATCAGGCCGCTGTCGAACCTTGAACATGTCACCAGCAGTGATGCTACTGAAGAGTTTCTTGGCTTCGACCTTCAACTTGACCATCATCGTTTACAGTTGATACTTCGTCCTGAACGTTGGAAAATTAGAGAGCCCAACTGTGCTGGCCCTGAAAGACACCGAACTGCTGCATTCCACTGTGCTCGTTTGCACATTGAAAGATATGTTTGGCCACCTCATATTCGTAATCGCCAACTTGTACAGCTTCGACCGCATTTTGCGGAAGCCGGGTATCATTCTTTGTAAATATTCCGCATGAAACGCAGAGCGCTCGCACTAATTAGTGAAAGGTGATTGCCTGTGGTCCAGTGGTACTGCTTTGCATCATTTGTCTGCCTTGCTTGCTTCATTGTTCTCACCTCATAGCTTGTTTGGGCTCATCGCGTTTCAGATCGTTTACGTCGGCTGCCATGCGCTCTGACACCTTGGGATCAGCTTGTGACCCTCTACTACCATTGAACAGATGGATCCACTACACCCAAACTGAGCTTCAGAGCGTTCGTGCGGATCTGCTCCACCATCGTGAAGAATAATTGGCAGTTCGACGCTTGCAGCAGTCTCAACTTGACTCCCTACAAGTACAGGTTCGTGAGCTGGCCCAGCAACAAACTGAGTTTTCTGAACAAATGACGGAAGTAGCCAATGCAGTAGCCGATATGTTTCACCAACTAGGAGTCCTTCGTAACACTTTTAATCAAGCTATGAACGACATGCTACGTCATTTCGAAAGTCCTCAGCAGTTGCCTCCAACACAACTTGCCACTACACAATCTGAGAATTTTGGACCAATGCTAAATACAGCTTACCGGTATAGCCGGTTGTGTGCGTGTGTGCAACTGCTGTCTGCAAGGATGTAGGCTTTGAAGCTTCCGCAGTTATATCAGCAGGGGGGCAGTGGACATTCTGGAAGGCACTGCCCAACGAAGACCTTTCCAGTTTGTCGTGATATGGATTGGGGACGCTCAATCCACGTACCTGCTTGTACAAAACGTTTGCAGCTTTGAGCACATGGTTTGTAGAGCTCAAGATTGACAGGCGTGTAGTCAGCAAAACAGACAAGAACAAGTAACCCTAACACAAACAGCACCCCAAGGGATGACTGGTCAGCAAGTGCGTGTGTGCGCGCGGGTGTGCGTGTGTGTGTGTGTGTGGTGTGTGTGTGTGTGCGTGGGAGTGAGCGAGTGAACGGATGCAGGTAGCGTGGGCATGCGTGTGATAGTCGGTATGTGTCTGTGTCTGCGTGTGCGTGTCTTCGTGCTCACGACGATGCAGGTCTGATGCCGAGTGGTTCCGGCGTACAATGAGTGATACCACAAATGCACATCGTCGTCCGGAAGAGATCTTCGGGTGGTCCGAGCCACTCAGCTGCAGCATGGACAATCACATGGCAGCTCTGAAGCTTGGAATTGCAGGTCGTTGGGCTTTTTTCGGCGAGCTGTCAGCGAAGGGGTACTGCCCAAGCAAACGAGACGAAACAGTGTTGCGGCCTTGGGTGGCGATCTCGGCCCGCTGCTTGTGCCGCATCTCGTATGGGTCGCTGTTTGAGAGCTACAGGGCATGCCCCCTCAAAGATCCCAGAGCGAGCTGCAATGAAGCAACCCAAGCCAGCGAGGCTTTCGGAATGGACATCGTCTCTTGCTTGCATGTTGACCATGCAAGTAGCATATCAAAACAGTGACAGGAAGCCCCGACTCGCTTTTGTCTGTGAGGCCGCCGGAACCGATGCCTGCACTCTACAATTGGACATGGGCCAGCTGCTTTGCCTTCCTTGGATATGTGCTGATCACCGGAAACGATTCTATTGTCAAAGCCTGGTCCAAAGGTCGGAGCAGAAAGGACTTTCCTTATGCAGTGTCTTCTGTCATGCTTCTGTCTGGGATAACCTCTTTCATTATCGGCATTCTCGCGGCCGGTGTGATTGACAAAAAAGAGGGTCTGAAGAAATGCTTCAATCCGAAAGCAATCTGTCGAGTGGGGTGTGTCAATGTCTTCTTCCAGTTGGCCGGGATCTTGAAGTTCAAAGCTTTGACTCGAGTCCCTCCAGATGCAGTATCCATTCTCTCTCAGATGAACCTGTTCCTGTTGGCACTTGCCATCCGGGTTGTCATGAACAAGTTCTTCTCGTTTGCACAGTGGCTGTGCCTGGCCATGATCTGCAATGGTGTGATTCTATACATGATCTCCAGAGAAGGTCAACTCTTGCATCAAGTCGTCGCTTCTCTTTGTCTCTGCAGTGTGGTTGCGATGTACACGTGGAAGACCTGGAAGGCTCGTCGAGGAATGATGGAGATCAGCCTGCTGATGTTGCTCTTGCTTTGGATCCTGGCAGCCATGACATTGATAGGGAGTGTGTGGCAGGCTCTGCCACAGAGCAGTCTCCAACAGCCAGCAAACGGGCTCCGGTCAGCAGATGTGTGGTGGGGTTGCCTTGACATCTTGGGCATGTGTTGCTGCGAGAGCTTCGCATCTGTGTTCTTAGAGAGGTACTTCAAAAACGACGACCAAGAGCATTGCAACTTTTACATACAAAAGGTGCACGTGGACTGCTCGAGCATTCTGTTTTCTTCGATATTGTTTGGTATGAGCAAGTCCACAGCTGGCTTCCCTACCACTTTGAGTGACATCATGGTGCTGCCGGGAGCTCTCTTCGCTGGCTGGGATAGTTCCACCGTTGTGGTCCTGTTGCTGATGGTTTGCAAGGCTTGGCTAGCTGGCCTTGTGGCGAAGATGCTGGACTCCGTGGTGAAGCAGATCGGCTCTTGCACGGCCATCGCCCTGATGTTTGTGGAGATGAACTGCTGGGAACGCTTCGCAACCGTCGGAACAACCTCGAGTGTGGGCATTATCGTCCTGGCCATCCTGAACTTTACCACATTGTCACGTTCCCAACGTGACGACCAGGGGTGGACGAGTGAGTATCCGAAGAAGCACGTGTCCGAGAAGGAGAAGACGAGGAGATAGCACAGCCTCCCCAGCCGAGTGAGAAGGAAAAAGACAAGTAGCTCACCCTGCAGCTGAGGCCATCTGCCTTTGATGTGCTGGCACAACCTGCGGAACAGCTTTGGATTTCCCTTCCATGCGGTGACCGCTTGGAAATCGTTGTTTCACGGCTAGCAAAGTCCGGCCCTCTGAATGTATCGCGCCCCAAGAGTATCTACAGGCGTTTGCTCCTAGATGCTTCAGTTCTGCGCAGAAAACAGGCTAAGCATGCATGCAGCTGCACCACCTTCGTGCCGAGTGCTGTCATGAGTGCAGCCGTCCCAATGTTCCTGTGCACACATTCGAGACGGCATCTTAGTTCGTATTGTACAGAAGGGCAGTTTTGGCTGCTTAGTGTTGTGAATCCTTTACCTGGAGGCATTCGTCCAGCGTGCCACATCAACCGCTGGCCGCGCGCTGGGGTTTGACCCAGGGAACTCAGATGCCAAGGCGACGGTTGTGGTGCTTTGGATGCGGTAGAATTTCAAGCAGGGCTGGAGGTCTTAACAAGTCGACCTTGATGACCTTCCCACAGTGTTTTGCTTGTGAACTGCGTTGCTCGATCGCCGCCTTTCTGCCAGGGCGCACTGCGAAGGGCTGCATGCCAGCTTGCAGCAGTATAGAAGGTGTAGCACAGCCATACAGCGCTGAGCTGTCGCGCAGATTAGCGGTTTAGCGCGACTTGAGAGCCTGTTGTAAAGTAGCATCCCCGGCGCTTTCTGTGTGTCCGCGCGGTCCCGAAACGAAGTGCCTGTGTAGCTCAGCACTCACAGTGGCCGCTTGCGCGCGCACAAGTTTTTCTGTGTACAGCACAGGGTGGACAGCAGCTGTGCATGCAGTCTGAGTATGTCTGACTCTATGCCGAAGAGACCCGACTCCGTGAGAATTTGCGGCTGTGCAAAACGACCACAGCATGTCAGGGCAGCCAGGGCTGGCATGGACGTAATTATGTGGAGAGTGCCGAGCCTGCAGTTCAAGATTCTGGTGCTTTGAACGAGGAGCTGTGGCCACACGTGCCGCAGGACGGCACGAGAGAGCTGCTTGGCAGCATCGTGACACGCCGCCCTTGTTCCTGCACTCAAACGCTGCGCACAGGTGGTCTTTTCTGAAGAGCGCGACGAGGGGTCAGCCTGCATAACTCGGCGGCGATGCCGAATGTCCAGATGGCCCAACTGTAGACTAGACTCTAGATGACCTGTTAACGTTCCAGCGCGCTGTGCAGGCGGGCTTCAGCAAAAAGTTGCGCTGAGTCGTAAAGTTGCGCTGAGTACTCATAAAGTTGCAGTGAGCACTAGTAGTCAGTCCTGGCAGTGGTAGTAGTCGTCGTCATGATAATCGTCGCGGTAGTCGTCGTCGTAGTAGTATTCGTCGTTGTCGTAGTGCTCGTCGTAGTCGTAGTCGTAGTAGTCACTGTAGTTATAGTAGCTATAGTAGTTGTAGTAGTTATAGTAGCTATAGTAGTTATAGTAGCTATGGTAGCTATAGTAGTCATAATTATAGTAGCTATAGTAGTTCTAGTAGTTATAGTAGTTGTACTCCCAAAACCCTAAAACCACACAAACCGCAAGCGCTCAAGCCCTAAACACCAAAACCCTAGGCCCGAAAGCCCCAGAATCAGGAACTTCGCAAGGGCCGCATAATTATCGAAAAATGACTAGACAAAGCAATCGACAGAGATCTGCTACAAACCCTACAGGATACATGGGTATACTATACCTACCCTCGTCTTGGATTTTAGCCTACACGCCCAGCAATGATTCATAAAAATGGTCTTCATACCACAGCTGCTTTGAGCGTTTCGGGGTTCAGGGTGTTTAAAGTTTAAAAAGGGTTTACGGGCTTAGGGTTTAAACGTTTACGGTTACAGGGGTTAGGGGTTAAGAGGTTTAGTCAACGTCTCGATAGTTAGTCAACGTTTCGATAGCAGATGTGGCAAGGCTTTGCCTCTGATCCCTCGTCCACCTTAACACAGGATGCAAAAACCTAAAACCATAAAAACTCACCTACGTCGGCAGCCCTATCTGCGGGAATCCTAGATAAAATAGACAATCCAATCAATATCTCAATCTCCAAGTTGTACCCCTACACCTAAAACTGTATTTGCCCTAACCCTACACCTGAACCTATAACTGCCCTAAACTCAAGCCAAACCATGAACCCTGAACCCACGATCCACCATACCTTAAACCCTAAGCCTTTGTGAATCCTAAACCTTCAAAGCAAACCCGACAACTTAGTTGCGCAGCAACTTCTTCCAGCACATGGGAACGGCTGTAGGCCTTTGGGAAATTCCTTTGGGGGATGTAGCTGATGTGTTTTCAGGTGCCTGCATGTTCAGGGATTATGGTTCTGATCGTACCACCAGACACGATCAGCTGTGGTAGACTGCCCGGTTTGGGGGTTGAGGGTTCACGCCTAGAGTTTCTGGATGTTGGTTCAATAAGGATTTCTTGCTTGTTTTGTTGGGTGTTGAGGTTTTGGGTTGAACACTTGAACCGTAGGCATCGGCTGAGGTGTCAGGGTGTTAGTCACCAGGGCTCTTAAGGTTGGGGGTTTACAGTCTTGGTTTTTCGCTGGAAGAAGCCTTGCCTCACGGTCCAAATCAATACTCGGTGTGGCAAGGCATCGTCCGGCGTCACTTCACTTGGTTTGGTCTATGTTTTTTGGTCTGGATTCTAGGAGGAGTTGGGTTTCCAATTGCTTGGGATGAAGTCTTAATGANTACTCGGTGTGGCAAGGCATCGTCCGGCGTCACTTCACTTGGTTTGGTCTATGTTTTTTGGTCTGGATTCTAGGAGGAGTTGGGTTTCCAATTGCTTGGGATGAAGTCTTAATGATTGTGGTGCTTGTGAGCTTCAGTGAGGTATTTGGGCTGCCTTGGTTTTCGGTAATAACTTGTAATGAGCAAGCTGGAAGAAGTTCTGCTTCACATGATAGTTAGGCCCCCTCTCTGGCTCCTTAGTTGCGCAGCAACTTCTTCCAGCACAAGGGTTAGTAAAGAGTATGTTTAGGGAGGATCGCCAGGGTCCTGCATAGTAGGGTGTTGGTGCTATGACATTCGGTTTTTTTAGCAAGTTCGGGGTATGCAGAAACTACGGCTTGTGTAGGGTGTCATACTGGGGCCATTTCGGAACTTTCCCTGGGGGAGTTTGGGTGCAGCATGGGGGTTTAGGGATTTGGGGAAAGGGTTCAGTGTTTGGGGGCTTGGGGGGTTTGTTTGGGTCACTCAGAAATTCAGGGTAATAGCTTGTAATGAGCAAGCTGGAAGAAGTTCTGCTTCACATGATATTGAGGCCCCCTCTCTGGTTCCTTAGTTGCGCAGCAACTTCTTCCAGCACATGGGAACGGCTGTGGGCCTTTGGGGGATTTAGCTGATGTGTTTTCAGGTGTCTGCATGTTCAGGCATTATGGTTCTGATCGTACCACCAGACACGATCAGCTGTGGTAGACTGCCCGGCTTGGGGGTTGAGGGTTCACGCCTAGAGTTTCTGGATGTTGGTTCAATAAGGATTTCTTGTTTGTTTTGTTGTGGGTGTTGAGGTTTTGGGTTGAACACTTGAACCGTAGGCATAGGCTGAGNGGGGGTTGAGGGTTCACGCCTAGAGTTTCTGGATGTTGGTTCAATAAGGATTTCTTGTTTGTTTTGTTGTGGGTGTTGAGGTTTTGGGTTGAACACTTGAACCGTAGGCATAGGCTGAGGTGTCAGGGTGTTAGTCACCAGGGCTCTTAAGGTTGGGGGTTTACAGTTTTGGTTTTTCGCTGGAAGAAGCCTTGCCTCACGGTCCAAATGAATACTTAGGGCCTTTTTTCGGCTGCTAGTGGTGTGGCAAGACGTCGTCCAGCGTCACTTCACTTGGCTTGGTCTATGTTTTTTGGTCTGGATTTTAGGAGGAGTTGGGTTTCCAATTGCTTGGGATGAAGTCTTAATGATTGTGGTGCTTGTGAGCTTCAGTGNCGTCCAGCGTCACTTCACTTGGCTTGGTCTATGTTTTTTGGTCTGGATTTTAGGAGGAGTTGGGTTTCCAATTGCTTGGGATGAAGTCTTAATGATTGTGGTGCTTGTGAGCTTCAGTGAGGTATTTGGGCTGCCTTGGTTTTCGGTAATAACTTGTAATGAGCAAGTTGGAAGAAGTTCTGCTTCACATGATAGTTAGGCCCCCTCTCTGGCTCCTTAGTTGCGCAGCAACTTCTTCCAGCACATGGGTTAGTAAAGAGTATGTTTAGGGAGGATCGCCAGGGTCCTGCGTAGTAGGGTGCTTGGGCTATGACATTCGGTTTTTTTAGCAAGTTCGGGGTATGCAGAAACTAGGGCTTATGTAGGGTGTCATACTTGGGCCATTTTCGGAACTTTCCCTGGGGGAGTTTGGGTGCAGCATGGGGGTTTGGGATTTGGGGAAAGGGTTCAGCGTTTGGGGTCTTGGGGGGTTTGTTTGGGTCATTCAGAAATTCAGGGTAATAGCTTGTAATGAGCAAGCTGGAAGAAGTTCTGCTTCACATGATATTGAGGCCCCCTCCCTGGTTCCTTAGTTGCGCAGCAACTTCTTCCAGCACATGGGAACGGCTGTAGGCCTTTGGGGGATTTAGCTGATGTGTATTCAGGTGTCTGCATGTTCAGGGATCATGGTTCTGATCGCACCACCAGACACGATCAGCTGTGGTAGACTGCCCGGTTTGGGGGTTGAGGGTTCACGCCTAGAGTTTCTGGATGTTGGTTCAATAAGGATTTCTTGTTTGTTTTGTTGTGGGTGTTGAGGTTTTGGGTTGAGCACTTGAACCGTAGGCATAGGCTGAGGTGTCAGGGCGTTAGTCACCAGGGCTCTTAAGGTTGGGGGTTTACAGTCTTGGTTTTTCGCTGGAAGAAGCCTTGCCTCACGGTCCAATTCAATACTCGGTGTGGCAAGGCATCGTCCGGCGTCACTTCACTTGGTTTGGTCTATGTTTTTTGGTCTGGATTCTAGGAGGAGTTGGGTTTCCAATTGCTTGGGATGAAGTCTTAATGANTACTCGGTGTGGCAAGGCATCGTCCGGCGTCACTTCACTTGGTTTGGTCTATGTTTTTTGGTCTGGATTCTAGGAGGAGTTGGGTTTCCAATTGCTTGGGATGAAGTCTTAATGATTGTTGTGGGAAAGTTTGGGGCTTGTGAGCTTCAGTGGGGACCAGAAGTAGGGTCTTAGGTATTTGGGCTGCCTTGGTTTTCGGTAATAACTTGTAATGAGCAAGTTGGAAGAAGTTCTGCTTCACATGATAGTTAGGCCCCCTCTCTGGTTCCTTAGTTGCGCAGCAACTTCTTCCAGCACATGGGTTAGTAAAGAGTATGTTTAGGGAGGATCGCCAGGGTCCTGCGTAGTAGGGTGTTGGTGCTATGATATTAGGGTTTAAGCAAGTTCGGGGTATGCAGAAACTAGGGCTTCTGTAGGTTGTCATACTGGGGCCAGTTTCGGAACTTTCCCTGGGGGAGTTTGGGTGCAGCATGGGGGTTTAGGGATTTGGGGATAGGGTTCAGTGTTTGGGGTCTTGGGGGGTTTGTTTGGGTCATTCAGAAATTCAGGGTAATAGCTTGTAGTGAGCAAGCTGGAAGAAGTTCTGCTTCACATGATATTGAGGTCCCCTCTCTGGTTCCTTAGTTGCGCAGCAACTTCTTCCAGCACATGGGAACGGCTGTAGGCCTTTGGGGGATTTAGCTGATGTGTTTTCAGGTGCCTGCATGTTCAGGGATTATGGTTCTGATCGTACCACCAGACACGATCAGCTGTGGTAGACTGCCCGGTTGGGGGGTTGAGGGTTCACGCCTAGAGTTTCTGGATGTTGGTTCAATAAGGATTTCTTGTTTGTTTTGTTGTGGGTGTTGAGGTTTTGGGTTGAACACTTGAACCGTAGGCATAGGCTGAG
>BGNK01003187.1:0-15256 GCA_003297005.1 Symbiodinium sp. clade A Y106 | reverse complement strand
CGTCCAGCGTCACTTCACTTGGCTTGGTCTATGTTTTTTGGTCTGGATTTTAGGAGGAGTTGGGTTTCCAATTGCTTGGGATGAAGTCTTAATGATTGTGGTGCTTGTGAGCTTCAGTGGGGACCAGAAGTAGGGTCTTAGGTATTTGGGCTGCCTTGGTTTTCGGTAATAACTTGTACTGAGCAAGTTGGAAGAAGTTCTGCTTCACATGATAGTTAGGGCCCCTCTCTGGTTCCTTAGTTGCGCAGCAAGAGTGCCCGGCTTGGGGGTTGAGGGTTCGCGCCTAGAGTTTATAGATGTTGGTTAAATAAGGATTTCGTGTTCGATGATGCCTGGCACTAGCAATAATGAGCTACAGCCAGCATCCGGTGAGTCATGTCCTGTCAGAGCAGAACTAAACAGGGGTGGTGTGACTTGGAGGCCATCAAAGATCACTGCGTGCAGCGGAACTAGGATAAGGTTAAGTAATGAGAAGAAGGATCCAAAACAATAACAGTAGAATGAATCAGCTTATCAGGCTACAAAGCAAAACACTTGCAAACAAGTGGAAATAACATCCCACGTATCGAAAACATCCCCATCGCTGCTGTGTTCGATCTCCAAGCGGTGCACAGAGCACTCGAGATTCGGCAACAGCTTGGTGCAGTCAGGGTTCTCGAGGGGCAGGAGGCCGTCGCGATGCCGCGCCCTGCAGGGGAACAAGATCATCATCTGGCACGCTGGATCGTGACGCTGACCCAATGGGTGCTCTTTGTTTTGAGCTGCGTGAGAACTTAGAACGTTCTGCGAGAGCACTCATGCCTATGCGTTGAGATAGCTAAGGACTTAGAGCCCTAGATTCGCCACGTCGGCAGGGCATCTTGGGGTCACGCTTGCTCCTAGGAAAGGGGACACAGTCCACAATTGTGTGGCCTGGCACAGCCTGCGCAGGACGAAGTAGTACACTTTGTTGCATGGTCAGCAACCACTCGAACTGTCTACAACGAGACTGCCAAGGCTGCAGGCTTGACTACACGTCTAGTCAAGTTTCGAGCGCAGAAGCCGGGCATGGAGCCATGCAAGCGCATGCGCATCGATCACGACATGGGGGGCAGGCCTTTGCCGTCCCAGCAGTCAACGCCGAGCTCGAAGCGGCCGCAACAAGAACAGAAAGAAGGTGGGCAGGATGGCAAGCGCTCGCGGGAAGCGGCGACGCCCTCTTCCTCCTCGTCGTATCATCGCCCGACGGCATCGGACTGGGACTGGCATTGGCGGTCCTGGAACTGGCAGGGCTCCGCGGAGGAATATTATTGATTGGAATCACCCATATCCCCGCTAAACAGCGGAAGTGGCACAGCCTCTCTCTGGTGGCACAGCCTCAGCAACTTTTACTCTCTTTTGACGTTGGCACAGCCTCGTCACACTCCACCGTGGCACAGCCTCCAGGAGTATCATCTGTTTTCCGTCCTAGTAGCTTTCTAGGCTTTTGCCTCGCGTCTGCAGGACATGCGACTTGCTAGATTGCATTGCGGAAGTCCTGGTCTGCTTGCACCACAACTCCAGCTCTGGCTGAGCTGATTTCTGCTCAATCCAGGTACATTCAGGTACACTGAGCCTGCACACGTTGTGCCTTACGGCCCATCGCCTGACGTCAGGAGTTACCTAGTGTGGGACGCCACTAGACGGGAACTCAGGGTGCCGGCTCCCTGGAGTACGACCCACCTGATATCACGTTCGTGAGTACTGGACGCAGTGACTCAGACTGCGGGTGACGGAGGTAGAGCTACGTTTGAGCTGTGCGGTGTCCATCTTCGTTGATGAAGTCTCAGTTTTCTTAGATCCTACTCCCTTTACGGTCACACAGTGGAGAATTCGCTTCCAGCCGATACAGTTTCACGAGTGCAGGTAATCACCAGCGCCCGCAAAGCGCAGAGCACGCTCGCGCAGCGTTCAATTGAAATAGTGGTAGTAATAGTAGTAGTAGTGGTAGTAGTAGTAGTAGTAGTGGAAGTGGAAGTGGAAGTAGAGTGTAGTAGTCCTAGTAGTCGTCGTAGGCGTAGCAGTGGCAGCAGCAGGAGGAGGAGTAGTAAGTAGACGTAGCGGTAGGTCGTACAAGTAGTAAGTAGGTAAGTAGGTAAGTAGGTAAGTAGGTAAGTAGGTAAGTAGGTAAGTAGGTGGCGTAGGGGAGGGGGTGGGTAGGATGCGGGTGGGTGGGTAGGTGGGTCGGTCGTTTGTTAGGTGGGTGTGTAGATACTATAGTAATTTTCGACATCTTTCGATTATACTAGCCTGAGAGCTTCCACTTCTTGTTTCTGAGGTTTCGAGTTCCACAGTAGAGGTCGCAGTGTGCAGTTCATTGGTGCTTTTACCCTCGGAAGCTTCGGGGCTGGTGTAGTATGTGTAGCAACCGTTTGCGACGAGATGTGCTCTCGCGAGCTCATCAGCAGTCCTGATGACGCCGTTTCATCAGGGGATAGGCATGGGCCCACGTACAGCTTACACCGTTCTGCAGATGCCCAAAGCGGCCAGCAACGGCCGCTGGCCCAGAGAGCGGGTAACATGCACCCGCGGACAGTTCGACAGCGGAGAGCGTGGCACCCGAGGTCATGTCGCGAAGGCGCACAGTCCCGATGGACAAGACCATACTGGAGGTCGTGGAGAGATATTAAGAAATATTAGTCTTAGACCACTGCCCGTGCTGACCTTTCATATTGCCGCGGCCACGTGGATGTGAGTGTCGCTGCCTGTGGAATCAGGCCTTGACCAAAGTGGAAAACGTAGATGGCCTTACCGACAAAGAGCTGTGCGAGCTACCTGTCTCAATCGTGCGGCACTGTCGAGCCCAAAACAAAAGCCCGAAGTCCCGAGGAACTTGGAAGTCATGCACGACATCCTTCAAAGTTGCGAGCCCAAACAGGCACCAGAATATGTGCCATTTTTTCAAGCTGTCGTGACATGCATCTGCACTCCAGTTCCTGAACATCGAACTCAAGCGTCCCGATTCGCAGTGTTTTTTTATCTGAGTCTGCAGAATTGGAGCTTCTTCAATGGTGGCGAAAGGCAGCACGAAGTGCGAAAGACAACATCTATCCGGGTGGCCATGCCTCCCCTGTGCCAACCTTCTGCCTGCATGTCAAGCTTCCGCGACCAATCCGATCGACGCTGCTGGCCTCCAGGATGGAAAGTCGGCGTAGAATGATGGCAAGCCAGACTTTGACAAGACCGCACAAACCTTTGTTTGATCGCCCGCTCCCACAGTTTCCAGTTTTGATATTCCGAGGCCACTGTTGTCTTCCCGATCGACACCATTGTTAAGTCTTCGAAAGCAGGAACACGAAATGCACGAGTTTTCAGCACTGGCTGCAAAGCTGAAGCTGGAAGTTCCACTCGCTGTTGTTGGCTGGGTTCGAAGGGCTCTTTGTGCTTCTTCATCGCTCGGGTGCACGGATGTTCCCAAGTCGGACTGCTGAAAGCGGGTGGAGTCTCTGAACAGCCGATCAGTACCAGCAATTGGCAATTGGCGAACTAATAATATGTTGGTGTAAGGCTTGGCCGAAGCACGATCATGTCCTCGTCCTGGTGTTTGTCATTCTCGGGTTGTGAAAGAGTGGCAGGCGGTGTTAACATGTCTCACTGTTTGTTGTTGTCAAATTTCGCTCCTGGCTAATCTATGCAGAAATTTTCTCAGGGCATGTTTGCCTGCGCGTGCAACTTCCTTTGAGACACTTCATTGACATTGCCGGGCCCACGAGGGCACTGGGCCACGGCTCGGATGTGTTCGTCTCATCCCTTCGGGCGCTAGCTTTCCGATGACCTCGGAGTTAAACATGGTCGCAGTTTCCGGAGACACTGGTCATTGAGTGAAGCTGACAGTCCCTTCTTGACCTGCTGCATCCTGCTGCTGGAGGCGCATGGAAAAGACAAGCGTTCTTGACAGAAACTGTGCGATCTTCGCCATGAAATCCGCATGCGAGTCTGACGCCGTCGCTGCCGTAAGCCACTTGCGGAAAGTCAGTTGAACGCGGGTTTGCGAACCTGGCAGCAAGCAAGAACATCGGTGGATCGGAAAAATCACTGTGTGCTGGAGCTGCACCCGTCGGACAGCCGGAATCAGCACGCAGCCTGCTTAGCATTGGATCCCAAAAGACACAGGGGACTGCATCCACAAAACTCCGCAGGTCGACATGATAGACCGGGTGTCAAAGAAGCAAGCCAGGAACGCCTGTGCACGAGGTGATCAAGTACTTCACGCAGGATCACCCAGTGCTTCTGGATGCCATCCTCACTATGGCGAGGCATTGATTTGTGTTGACTTCTGTGTCTTGGGCTGCCAAGTTTTTTCACAGCATGCAAGATGAATCAGGCTAGATGTGCTGCCTTTGGATGTTGAGGCGTTCTGCTTGGTTCCACTCGCTTGTACCTTCCTGCTAGAATGTGTTTGGTGAATCACCCAGATCCAGGTCAACTCAGTACTCGAGTTTGTGAATGAGCGGCCTGGAAAGCACCACAGTTCACCGGCTTATGGGAAGCACTCTCGCCCTCACGAACTCGTGACAAGGTATTCCTTCGTGAAGCTGACGCTGGATCCCCATGACACGGTCAAGGCGACATTGACGCAGATGCAAGTGGTTTTCATTCACAGCGGTGGTGTCCTAGTAGTAGGACGCTCGCCTAGCTCTCGGGTGAAACTGAAAGCAGCTCGCGGCGAGAAACTCCGGGATGTTTGTGCAATAAAGCTTCACGCTAGGCAGCTGCGGGCCCGAGCGCCGTGTGGATATCCTGACAAGGGACTGAAACCCCGGGCGCACTCTGGATGCATCGACAGCCTCGGCCAAGACACGGGCAGGCTCCCTCCAACCAGCAGGCACAGACCGAAGCAACACGAACCGGCAGGTAGGTCGGCCCGTCATGCGCAAGGATGGCAGGAGGTGGATCGGGGAGCCCCAAAATTAAAGGCTCACCCGTATGAGAAGCTCGGAAGCCAAGGACTGTGCCCAAGGCTGAGCACCAGGTGCTACAGGCCATTGTGCAACAGTTCGCTTGAGGACTTCCAAGGGAGCAACATTCTCCTCAACGCTTTCCCAAGCAGTGCTGCTATCCGGCTCAACAAGTCAGTGCCAACAAGGAATCGAGCAGCACCATGCAAATATCCTCGCCGGGACTGACCGGGCGGCCACCACGAAAAGAGTCTGGGACACGCACGGGGGGAGCCTGAACATGCCGGATGCAGGCGTGGGGCCATCAGGCTGGAAAACACCCCACTTCTCCCGACAACTGGAGGACAAACGTTTCGGCCCTTGGGATTACTTCGACAGTAAGATCCTAGTTGGCCCTTTCGGTGGGTCAAACTTTTCGTCCTACCGCAGTACAGTAGTGGCAGTAGTGATGTGTGGAGATGTGTGGAGGTTTGAGGTCAGTTGTGCAGCCTTGACAGCAGGGGTTTTGCGCAGGTCTCGAACGAGCGCTTGCAGGCCAAAGCTTTGGGAGTGAAAGGCTGTATCGAGCGAGCGAGTCTCTCCAAAGGGCGCTCTGCTGATTCAACATAAGAACTATCGGTAACTGTCGTCAAGACGTAGAGACTTAGCAGACGAGAGCACATCGAGCAGAGGCTTTAGCTTTCTCGCCGCGGCTGAGACATGGCGTGCGTGCGCGGTTGTGATGATCGGTGCCGTGAGGTAACTTCTCATGACTTTGCCTCTGTGACGTTCCCAGAACTGCCGTTTGGAGCAGCCAGAGAAGCTAGACTGCACAATCACCAACAAAGGTTGTTTTTTTGTATCCTATATCGTTGCTGCATTGTGTCAATGCGGGCGCCGCTGATGCCGCTGTGGCTTAGGGGATTGCCTGAGAGTCGGCTTGTCCTGAGGAGCTGACTTTTACCATGTACTTTACCGTGGATGACTTTGGCAGCGAGGCAATGGAGCTCCGGAAATCTTAGGCGCACGTCGTAGTCGTCTCGTGAGGAGAGCGACCAGAAAAGGTTTGGCTTCATCTTCAACTCGCTTCGGGTGTACTTTTCACCGGAGCAAGACAACGCAGGCTGGACACAGATGCTCGCGCCGGATCTGAGAGCGGTACGAGTAATTGAAGAGCTGCTCCATGATGGCGAGGCATCGACATGTTCCGCAAAGTCTTCCTTGACTGGGGCCTTGGACTTGATGCTTCGGAATTTTCACGCGGGCAGCTGCCCCTTCGAAATGGCAGGCAACGACGACGTGCCGCAATGCCACCAGGTGCTTTGATGTAGTAGGAGAGCACGCTTTTGTGGCTGGGGCTCTGTCTAGGTAACCACAGCCTCGTTTGTGCCAGCCGTCAGATGAACTTCTCCTTCTTGGAGGGCGAGCGGATCCGCTGCGTCTTGAACCTGTCTCAGGCCTGGCGCTTCTGTACATACACAGAGAAGGGTCAGGCACCAGTCGTGCTGCGTACAAGTCCGATAGTCTGTGTGTGCGTGTGCTTGCCTCTGTACGGTCTCTCTCTCTCTCTCTCTCCCTCCCTCTCTCTCTCTCTCTCCGTGTGCAGCCATGTGTCGAAGGGCACTGTAAAAGCTGGCACTGTCCCTAGAATGTTGAGAGAGGCTGCTGCAGAGTTTTTTGGAGGCATGGTGTGTGGGAAGGCGCTGTCCGCGTAGAGCCTCCCAAGCCCCACAACCTGCCTCAACCCTCAACCACAAGTTGGGGAGCTTCTACAGTATTGTTGAACCATGATGGAAAAGGGATCGCACAGGAGCGGCAGGGTTTTCTGGAAGGACTCAGACACTGCCAGGGTCACCTTCCCTACTTCACTGCGCAGCACAGGTCCGCCTCACTCATGATTCGCTAGCAAAGGCCCTTGCTTCCTCTAGCATCGCTTCGTTTCCCGAAGCTCCGGCAAAGCTTCTCGTGCTGCCGTTCTGCTGCCACTGCGGTGGGTGTTGCAGTGCGTTCACCTCTGGTGTTATGGCGTGCAAGGATTCAACCCTCGTCTATGGCTGCAACAAGAAAAGACAGTGTGTGAGTGTTTGCCTCTGTGTGTGTGTCAGTCTTAGTGTCGCTCTCTTGGCTCTCGCTCTCTCTCTCTCTCTCTATGGGCGAGTGCATGTGTGGCTTGTGTTTGTGTTTAGTTTCTGCTGGTTTGTTTGGATGTGTCACTGTCTCTCTGTGCGCGTGGGCCTGGGGCCAACGGGTAGACGTGCAGCATGGGGGCGGGAGCTGACTTGCGTATCCGTCCAACGAACCTATGGCAAGTCAAGTTGACGCTTGAGCGAAGAGCCTTCCGAGACCCTCCTAAGGTTTGATGAAGTAACAACCTCTGCTTGTGCTGAACGCCTATGTGGCTAAACATCTTCGCCTTGGGGGAATCACAATCAACAAAGAGATCAGTCAAGTCAGAGGGAGCATTATACAAGTGTGTGTGTGTGTGTGTGCCAGCCGGAGCGTTCGCTCACGTACAAGTTCTCGTAGGACGGTATCAGCTACATGCAGATCTGCAAAGTTGGCGCATACGCTGACAGCGTGTTTGCACTGGGGCAGCATTGGCTTGTCTTGGGTATTTGAGCCTCAGTGAACATACGGGAGACTGCGAGACCCCAGCATACCCCAGTGCTGACAAGGATGAATCACAGCCAGCTTGATCTTTTTGACTGTGAATACATAAGTCGTTCAGCATCAGCCTGCGAAGTAAGGGAGTAGGCGACATGTGTAGCAAGAGCGCAGCAGTGACCAAGCGAGTGGGATGATGACTTCGGCCTGGTAGTTTCTCTTCATCCAGGGAAGCAGAAACACATGGCAGAGCAATCGGTGTTGTCTGTGCGCGTCCCCGGGTGAACATGCCACCAAGGTGCTACCGTTGGCTTTGACGCTCACCGACTTTTGCTACCCGACCCGCTCAACCATCGCACAGCTTTCGGTTTACATCGAGGCCCCGCGCTGCAAGAAGCTGCCTGGCTTAAGGACGGTCGTCTCGGCTTGTGAGCTTGTGTCGCACTTGTCTCCTCGTGCCCAGGATCTTTTCATTGGAGAGCAGCCCTGCAGCAGTTTGATTGCGAGATTCAGCGTTGAAGAGACTTCCACAACGCGGGGCACCTCTTGCCTGTCCACTGCTCTAGTAAGGCATTTCTCTCTTGCAAGAGACGGCAAGTGCCCTGGATCATGAAGTCGACTTGTGCTGGCCGCGGCTACGGAGGACCCCGTTGACTCCTCCAGCATTTCAGAAGCGTGAGTCTGCGCCAGCCCAGCGAGGACATGCTTCCAGCTGATCGACTTGATGTGCTTCAGCTGAAATTTAGTACGTACTTGTGGGTACGGCTTGAAAAAGGCATCTCTCGATGTTCTTCAGAGCTGAAGCTTTGAGTTCACCACTCTGTCGCATGTGCCCGGCGCAGCTAAAACGGCGACAACCATCTATGCCCTCTGGAAGCTACAACTTCAATCCAAGACAATCCTGAGCCGACTTGTCAGGTCGAAGAAAGTCTGATTTCTTATGCATGAAAGCGCTTTCTGCACACCGGCGCGTTAGTGTGAATGCAGGTCTTGTACATGCTTATACCGGGCTTGTATCAGCCGGCCTGGACAGGGTTCAATTTAGGGTTACCGGCTCATCGGATTGTCTGCAGCGCACTTGGTCTGTCTGGGGATGTCTGGGGTTCAGAGTTTGCGGATTCATCGGCTTGTCGGCTTCTCGGCTGCCGCCGTGCGGCTTCGAAGCCAAAATTCATGCACACTTTACCATACTGCACCTTCGGACAAGGCGAAGTACCAAGGCGAAGAACAGAATCAGAATCAATGCTGCCAGCCGGAAGTGAGGATCCACTATCGAGAAGAGCAGCATGTGGCCCCACCTCTGCAAAGGTCGCCGTTCATGAAGCGACTGCGGGGACAACGAGACTCCCATTTGGATGTTCGTGCGAGGCGTAGTCGTCTGAGTGCACAGCCACAGTTAATGTGCCATGCAAACACGGTCCTGCGCAGGGTAATCACAGCTGTTTTGCACCTTCTGTTGGTGCTGGGTGAGCCGCACCTGCGGGCGCAAAGCCAGGATGCGAGACTTGTAGGCACTGGTTTGGCAGAAACTGCAAGAAAAGGGCAGCGCAAGCAGAGGGGACCAAGCGGAGTGAACCAAGGATCACATCCATCCTCAAGCATGTCGACCGCATCGTTTTGAGAACTCAGGACGATTCGTGACGGAGCCTGCTACTGCCTGCCCGTGCGATTCTTGCCATGGCAGGACATTTCCAAAGTGGTACCCTCGATGAAGTACTTCATTGACCTGCTGGAGTACTACGTTGGTCTCGACAACACTGTTGACTTTGAAGAGGAAAAGGCATGGCTTGTCCAGCTTATGGGACACTGTTGCTCCGACGACGAGCACCTGTGTGCAGACCTTCTCAAGTACAAGGAGGGGTCCATATTGATATCGCTATCGCGCATGTTGATGGATGATAGCAAAACTGCCTGGAAAGAAGTCGTCGCGCTGCGACAAAGGCCGGATCACGATCCCAGACAAGTCCATCCAATTCTCATGATGCAGCGTGGAGCCTTGTTCGCCCTCTCCTGCCTCATGCAACCACAGCACGTTGCTGACCTCGTGATGCGCGCAATTGATTGCAAGCTGGAGCGCAGAGTCATCGCCACTCTTGATAGGGGAACTGTGGAAGAATATTTCGCTGGACAGGAAGCACGAAAGACCTACACCCTTTCGTTCGTTCTCGTCATGCGTTCGGGTCAGTGCAGAAACTCCAAAGTACCTGACTTTCAGCCTATTGTTCTGGGTGCGAACACGAACTTGCCAAGCATTTACGTCAATTTGCTGGATTTCAGGCTTTGGATTCAAATTTGCACGGTGTCAGGAAAGTACGAGACGTTCGTATGTCAGAAAAGCCTCGAGGAGCTGCCTCAAGGGCAGATTGTTGTGACCATCGTGGTGAACGGCTCATCGATTCAGGCATACCTCAACGAGCAGGCTCAGCTTCCTGTCTCGAGGAAACTTGGCGACGACCCCAAAATCCTGCAGGATGGACAGATCTTGAGCGGGAAGGTTCAACAACTGGTGCCCAAGCCTGGACAGCCGGTCTTTGACGGCGTTCTCACGCTTCTGAGAGCCAGCCAACACCCAGCAGCTCCGCATGAGGTAGAGAGCTCCATCAAGGCATCGCAGAAGGAGGCGAAGCAGATCCTGACGCGGCGAAAGGAGCGCTTTTCAAGCGACCAGGGTGTTCCGGACTCCGTCTACAACGTCACGGAGGTTGCCTCAGCACTGCTGCAGTACATCAGGCTTCAATTCCATGATGATCCGGAAACTCGCAGGGAAAAGCGGCGCATTGGCGAGCTGGACCTCATCGACCCCACCACGACGATGTGGATGATCTCCAACAGTGGTGTGTGTTCCCAGCTGCTTCCACAATCCCATCCGCGCTATGTGGGACTCTTGAAGACCCCTTTGCAGAGAGCTATATTCCTGGCAGCTTTGGTTGCAGACAACTTCGAGAAGACAGAGGCGCATGATGTCCAGCTTGGATTTCCACCGGAATTTGGGCCTCATGACAGGTCACGCCCAAAGCCTCCAGATCACTCTGTCTTAGTGGCGGTCGCAGCTTTCCTCAGCCAGCTGCTCCAGTCCCCGCGAGGACGGATGGTCATGGCAGAGGACTCATCTGCAATGTTGGTGGTTCGACTCATTCCGATGTGTGGAGTGCGACTGGACCTCTCTGGCTATGTTCAGAAGTCTTTTCGGAACCTGACTTCCAAGATGTGTGCCCTGCTGTTACAAGCCAAGCAGGATGCCCCGACAACATCTTTGGTCTTGGATGCACTCTTCAAGAAATCAATGAGCGACGAGGGCCTTATCTACAAAGAGGACCTGCAGAACCTGTTGCTATCACAGGCTTTGACTGCGCTCAGAGAAATCATGCACGCGTGCATATCGACCAGGACTAGCCGGCAATCTCAAATCCACCAACTGCAGCTTGACATCCAAATGCAAATTGAAGTAATCCGTACGCAAGAACAAATGCAGGGCCACGACGAGGCAATCCTCGCATCGCACAAGCAGCAAGTGGAAAGGCTCAACACAGACCTGTCCAAATTGCAAAGCGAAGTTCAAGACCAAGAGAACTTGCTCATACACTGTCAGAAGCTTCAGCGCCAGTTCTTCCTGCAGCTCCATCATATAATGGATGAAATCATCCATGGCCTTCCCTTGCGCCCGCTTGATCTGTGCTTGCTCACCCAACTGGTCAACACTGCTTTAGAAACACCCTACGTCGGCTTTTACCGCGGAAGTGATCTCCACGCACAGAAGATGCTCGAAACAGAGCTTGCAGAAGGTATGCCATGGGAAGTTTGGCTGAAGTTCGAGTTTCCTGGAGCGTCTCATCTTCAGGCCAGTGTGTCCAAGCAGTTCCCGTTCAGATCGAGGATGCGTGGTCCCAGCAGCAAAGTCCTTCTCAACGTTATGGAAGAAGCTAACCTCCGGGATGAAAGGAGCATCTTGTCGCCCAAGTTGCGCAACGGCTCTTCGTCTGGCGGGGATCATGTTTATGTCCACGTTGTTGGCTCCGAGGAGAAGTTGCAGGCAGATGTTGAAGTCCGAGTTCTTCCAGAGTTCGATCCGCCGCTACGCCTGCCTCAAGAACATGTATCCTTTGAAGGGCGCATCATCGAGTTCGCAAGCGCTGTCCTGAAGAAGGACGACTTACCTGCAGACGCCTACGCGAATGTCTGTCTTCTCTTGGCTTCGCAGCGGAACGACATGAGAGCAAATTCTTGCATTCCTCACCTGGCTTCAATTCTGATGACCTGTTGTAGGGAACTTTGGGTCGGCCGGCTCGTCTGCGCCGAGCTGTTGCAAGGCGTGCTTTATCCGGAGAAACACCTGTCGCCGATACTGTACTTGGCCGGGACCGCAGCGAGTACGCCTCTGGACACACGGCTCTATGTGCTACAGGTCTGCAGCCAGGTGATTCATCCAGCTATGACGCCAGAGGAAGGCTTCCTACAGTTTCTGGACAATGTGTATCGTCATCGTATTGAGCTGCCACGTCCGGCGGATGATGAGTTGCCACGTCCATCTTTGGGCGAAGAACACAAGAAAGCCTGTTCGGTGACCTGCTTGATGTCTGCATTGCACAAGCAGCTCCCCCGAGTCTTCCAAGTTGCTTTATTCAACTTGGCCGAGGCGATCCTTGCGCGAGATGCGGGGGAGTGCTCGGATCTGATCAATGAGAACCAGTGGGCTGATGGAGCGGTAGTGTTCCAGGAGCTCAATCCTGGAAAGTTTGCCTTCTGGCGAGAGCTCCACTGGTTTCTCATGTTCGGCCATCCTGAGGTGCAGGATGCAGCTGTAAGAGTCCTTCTCATATTGTTTTGGCAACAGAGTGTGCAGCTGGTCACTCTGATCTGTCGGACGGACGACTCGGGAGATAGCCAGCTTTCCGGGAATTACTGGTTGCTTGTTCCACTATTGAGACTCCTGGGTCATAACAACGATGAAGTCGTAGCCGATTTGCTGAAACTCTTTGCTCCTCTGGCCCGCAGCTACAGTTCTGGCGACGAAGAAGAGGACCTCCATGACCTGGACCTGGATGAGGCAAATGAGGACAGACTCATCCGACTTGCCAGGTCGGTTGTTTCCGAAGCGAGTCGTTCGGAGATTTTGAAGGAGGCCATGGTCCAAGTGAGCCCAAGATTCATCGTCAGAGCCATGGATTGGCCCTGCGACGTTCGAGATTTCGTTCTGGACGTTGTGCTAACGCGCTCCGTCATGCAGGAGCTGACCGTATCCCCGGAGCTTGCGGGCGAATTCTGGGATGTCATGATTCATCTCCTCAGGGAATGCGGGCTAGCAGGGCAGTCTTGGGTATCGACGACGCTCAAGGAGTTGGCACGCATTTCTGAGCGAGTGGTCTCGCAGTCCAGTGGTGAAGATCTGCGAATGGTGCGGAGCGTCTGCTCGCCCAAGGTTCCCTTAGCCTTGCAGTAGAATGACGTAGGATGCTAGAGCCGCCAGCCACGCTGATCGCTGCCCACTGCTGTCCCTGAAGGTCATTGCCCCATTGGTCTCGCACATCGCCGCAGGCACTGTGCTGTCAGACTCTGATGTTGCCAAAGAGATGTCCCACGCCCTGGCCGAAGTGCCTGACTCGTGCTCTGGCTGCTGAAAGACTTGCACGCTTCCCTCTGCTTTAGCGCCCCAACCGCCCACGGTGTCATCACGATGTAAGTCCCACGAAGTGGAGGATTGCCATGAGTAGCGAATGACGCGAATAGATCGTTTTGGGGCTGCGTAGAGTCCGGCGGCCGATGACAGTCTTGAGAAAAGCATAAGAGCTTGTACAGAAGCTCGGTCAGCAGGCGTTTGATTTGGCGGTCTATTGCACATGATGTGCCCGCTTGAGGCTGCTGTCCTTGCTGATCCTGCTTCCGGAGAAAGAGCACCGAGCTCAGTTGCACGCACAGGGCTGCGTGGTGTGACTGGGTATCGCAGCTTGTTAAACTGTCCAGCAGCTGTGCATGGCATGCGGTGCATTTCGGAGTTCTGGATGGCTGCACTGCCGCACCTGGAGTGAGCATGAGTGAGCGGTCATGAGTCCGCTGCCATTGCTTTGTGCACATCTAGACTATTGCGATTGGGTCCTGTGGTCCTGGTGGTTGGTGTCAGACCTTGAGAAACACACGGGAGTGTGAATGCTGGGATAAAGCTTGAAATCAATCATGAAATTGGTTGCAATCATGAACCTGATTACGAAGTTGTTCTGCTTTTGCAAGTCGACGTTCTGCGGCATCATCACTCACTTTTACTTACCACATCAAGACTGCTGCGCCCAGATCTGTCGCTCGTTCTGCACAGGCTTGCCCCACTTGGTGGTGTTTTCATTCACCGTGGAAAAGACGTTTCCTATCAAGACTCGAGAGAATCTCAGCCTCACTCGTGGAGTTGCTGTGGATTCTCAATTGGCTTGACATCCCAGGCAGATAAAGCTGCTGTCCGGGACGCTGAAGGCCGAATGGATTCGAAACATGCTTTGCTCTGCTGTCCTGCGATGCCTCGCATGTCGATTCGAAGATCTGCAGCCCAGGATTTACTCCACATCGGAGTGGAAGAGGTTGACGAACGATTCAGGCTGCTCATCTGACAACGAGGCAAGCGTCATGGCCTGTGCAGTGCGCACCACTGAGGCCAGGCCACAACAAACGCACCAGCGATGCCTCTCGGCTCGTTAATCCGGAGACTCGTTTACAGTCGACCTTTCTTCTATACTACGTACACGTTTCACGTTGTATTGCCGTGCGTGCTAACAAGATCTAACAAGCAACACACTTATTTAATAAGCCTTATTGTTGATGGGTTCGTGATCGTGCATATGTAAACCTTTCCGATTTGTTTGCCAGAGTACGTCATACAAGGGGTGGATTTATCATGCATCGCGCGGCTTTTTTATGCATCGCACAGCGTCTACTTGCGGAAACCAGGATTCAAGCCAGTCTGTATGTTTTATAGTATCTAGTAAACTAGCTGTNGTGGATTTATCATGCATCGCGCGGCTTTTTTATGCATCGCACAGCGTCTACTTGCGGAAACCAGGATTCAAGCCAGTCTGTATGTTTTATAGTATCTAGTAAACTAGCTGTTCGACCAGGCTTCAGTTCCAACTTCCTTGATCGGGTGCTTGCGAGATCGAGCGTCTACATGGGGAATGCCTGGTTTTGATTTGCTGCCACTGATGTGTTCCTTGAGTGTATGCCTGCGAAATCGGGCNAGTTCCAACTTCCTTGATCGGGTGCTTGCGAGATCGAGCGTCTACATGGGGAATGCCTGGTTTTGATTTGCTGCCACTGATGTGTTCCTTGAGTGTATGCCTGCGAAATCGGGCGTCCAGCCACTGACGTGTTTCTTGCGCGGGTGCTTGCGACATCGAGCGTCCACATGGGGAATGGCTGGTTTTGCCATGCTAGTGGTGCGGAATAGCAGGAGGATTTGCTGGTTGCATGAGAAACTTTCTTGTATCAGCTGTTGCTATCGAACAGGAGTCTCGGTCACATTGTTTGGTCGGGAATCAACAACTCTCCCCTCGGCGCACCCACGCAATGCCTGTATCGTGAAATTCCGCGACATCTCCTGACAAGTGAGCTTATGCAACTCGGAGACTGCAAACAGCGTCCACGAAGGGGCTTGAAAACAGTGTCTACTTGGGAATTGCTGTTTGTAGCGGCAGTGCATATACACGAAAAAGAGTCATAATTGCACTCAAGACCTGGCGTCGGCCACATATGCGAGGATTCTGCACGTTCTTCACTGCTGC
>BGNK01003186.1:36614-78004 GCA_003297005.1 Symbiodinium sp. clade A Y106 | reverse complement strand
ACACCAAAGAAAAGGATTGCTGGTGGGCCCAGTGAAAGGCAGCCACCACTCCAGGGTGAGCACAGCAAAGTGCAGTCACCAAGCACGGAGAGCCACAGCCACGTGGCAATGAAAAGGCTTGCTCTTATGCGGTGCAACAAGGGGGTCCCCGAGCCTCGTGAGGGCCTAATGTCTACGACACTGGCCCCGAGGCTCCGCTACCATGAAAGTCTTTTCAACGAACCTCTTGAGGGCTGCAAAAGCGGTGTGTACAAAGGGATCGCAGGGATGCATGTTTCTGTTGCATTAGTGGTCGGGACAAGCCCGTCAAGCAAAGTGATCACGGCCACCAGGTCTTCCGATTTTGGAATCGCGATGGGGCGACTCGCTATAGCACGTAATGTCTGCTCCGTGGTGTGAAAAGTACTGGGAACCACTTCAGGAGTAACGGAAAGCCCCCCAACAGGAACCTTCGGCGAGAGCAACAGCAACCATGCCAGCAGTGTGACAGGAAATGACAGGAGGGAACCCTATCGTGCCGGTAAAGTGGTGGACCTAAACTGGGTGAAATCGGTCTCGCACGGGCAGGTAACAACACAAGTTGTCAACAACCCCAAAGCTTTCATCTACGACTCTACGACTCCACGACAACGGAGATGACAACTCTGCAGCGCAAGTGGCTGTCGCGAGGACACATAGTTCTGTAGCCACCAGTTCTTCGAAGAATAGACCAATCGAAATCGAATGATGAAGATTGTTCCAATGATGACCCCAGTATTGTGTGGCATCTTTTGGCATGGGCACATAAGCGGTACTAGGACAGGATGACGGATGCTTTTCTGTATCCTGGATCCTCACTGCTAGTGCTTTCACGAACGGTGACCCAGGCCTGTCTCGTGAATGAGGCAACAGCCTGCGCAGACTTGCGGGTCAGGTCAGGTGCCAGGCATGGAATCGAGAACACGGCTGTGTCAAAGGACACACTGCTGTTAACACAGCGAGGGCCACGCTGTCCTTCGACCCGTAATAACATCCAATAACCCAGACCCTTCTGGCCCTTAGACCCTCAGCCCGCAACCCAAGACTCATGAATATTGCACCCTAGGCCACTACCGAGCGTGAGAACCTCCAGCGAAGTTGGAATGAATACCTCTGACTGGTGGACCGGACTTCGTTCCCCCGAATGCGTTCCAAGCCGTCTGGAATCCGGGCCGGGTTGCGGTTACACTCCGCTACGGTCAGTTCACGTCACTTCCAATTCTCGTCGCCGAGCGTGATGATGCACACAAATCGCACCCAGACGGGCACAGGTCTGCTGCAGCCCCGTAGCAGCATCACAAGGCAAAAAAGCGTTGCAGCAATATGAACTATGTGGACACCAACTACTACAGCAACTACGTCCGGACGGCAGTCGAACACGACTGCCGCTCTCCGGTTTCGGAAAGAGGGTGGACCAAAAACATCCAAACTTTTCTGGGCTCCAGAAGGGGTTTGACATGAAGCCCTGTGCGGCGCGATCAACTTTCTACGAAGGTGCTTGTCGCGAGAAGCATTTACATGCACGGGTGCAATCAAAGACCTGCTTGCATTCCATGCATTCAGCCCTCACAACTTCACATACGAGCATTATCGACGCCAGCAACAACCACTAAGAAAAAACAAACAGAAAAAAACCCAGGGTGCAGTATGGCCAATGGCAGACTTTGCAGTGCACTAAGTTTTGTGGCTTGGGCCTTCGCCTCCGCTGTGCCAGCCAAGGGGATCTGCAACAGAGCAGAAGCCTCGAGGAAACATTGACATGTGCTCAGACTAAAGCTGCCTTCGTGACAAAGCCGCAAGCAAAAGCAAAACCACGAGCAAGATTGCGCTGAATCTCCCACCCCCGCCTTTGCAAGGGCATGTGAAACAGAGTGTCTGTTTAGTTACAGCTGCGAACAAGGTCGGTGGAGCAGCCAGGCCAACATCAACAATCGAACAATCCCATGCTCTCGCCACACAATTTGCCAGGCTGTGCCCATCATCTTATGAAGTTGCTCTGGTAGGTCCTCACGCAGACTCATGCAGCACAGCACTTCGGCCTGTACATCAAGGCAAGTCTGCCAGGATCAATTCTCACAGCCCTCATGAAGATCCAGTCGCGTGGAAGACACTCTGCTCGTGCTGCGGCCTTCATGGTGCATCCAGTTGGTCAAACTTAATATGATGACGGCCCTCAGCTGCAAGCCATCCGCTGATCTCGTTGTCCCTGACGTTTATCCTGATTTATGGTTGGATTGCCAGACCTGAAAGCTGCTACAAGTTCTAAGCCTCTGGCGGGCTTGAGCAATCCACACCTCAGGCCAACTGCTAGCAGTATGCACGCATCATCGAACTCTATGACAAGAAAGGCAACTCGCAAGTGGCACAGAATGCGCTGTTTGCACACGTGATCTCCAGCAATCCCCCCAAATCAGTATCACAGATGATGGCCACAGGCCCGGAAGAGCAATCATTACATTCAGTGCCAGGATTTCAGGAAAACGTTTCGCAAGATGTCAGTATTCAGAAGATAGTGTGCCTTGAAGCGAACACAATGAATCTGCCCCGTTCCTGTTGACTTTGTTCAGCAAGACTTCTTCCTCAGATTTCACGCCAGTTCCGCTCTCAAGAAGGCTAAAGCTTCGTCGTTCTCAGCCGCAACCATGCCCTTGTCTGCATTGGAACGGTCGACTTGTTTCAATCGGAACCACGTTTCTGTGTCAGACCTACCCCCCTTCTGGTCTCCAGCTTTCTCGAGACCAATGAGATGTCGTAGGACGTAGGAGGACGACTACGACTGGGTCCTTGAATCGTCTCCTTGAGCTTGGCAGCTGGACCGTATTTACAGCTGACTCGCTCATGTGGCGCCTAGGTGCCTCAAGGTCCGACGAACAAGCCTAACCAGAAACACAACATGCAGCTATCATGCAGTGTTCGGAACAACCTTCGGCGGTCTCCCCCAGCTCGGGCATTCTCTCCAGGGATAACATGCTGCTCTCACAAAAGAACGTGCTTAAAGATCTCTGGAAGCCCAGGGGCCCATTTTGCGCAAAAGCGAAAGTCGTGGCTCAACGGCCGTCCTAGGAGAAAGGCGAGCCAATGGCCGCGGACAGCANAAGATCTCTGGAAGCCCAGGGGCCCATTTTGCGCAAAAGCGAAAGTCGTGGCTCAACGGCCGTCCTAGGAGAAAGGCGAGCCAATGGCCGCGGACAGCAAAGCCTCACGAGGTGAGTTCGCAAACTTTCACACTCGTAGTGTTTTCTTTTGGCTCGCCCTGGTCCCTGGGCTGCACAAAAGGGTCCCGGAGCCAGCCAGAAAACTGTTGAAGCAGAGTCGAGTCTAACTTAGTTAGACCGTCAGCATGCATCAACTGAGTGGGCACCCTATGGATGTCTCGCGGTGCCACAGCCTCCTGTACAGACCTTATGTTCACTAGGGACCGCTTGTCACTGACGTTCGGATTCTCTGCAACCACGCAGTCGTACAGACTCTTTGCGTCCACGACGTGCTTGCCGTTGAGCTTGCAGCCGACCTTGAAAGCCGGCTCTCCGTACAGCAGCTCTGACAGACACATGTTGGCAAAAGCTGCTCGATCTGCGCCTTCGTCGGCTGCTGAAGCCTCGGCCGCCAGCGTGCTCCGGCAAACCCGTGCTCCGGCCCGACAATCAAGGACAGTGGCCTTTGCACGCACCTCGGAGGCCTGTACTTAAAAGAACCAGGGCGCCGTACTGCGACTTCAAGCCCGCATTGGCCCAGGACGAGTCCGTGTAGGTGACGAGCAAGGAGGCCGTGTTCACGGGGATGTCCATCTTTCTTGGTGGCGCGCAGGTAGTCTACCGTCTCGTAGAGCCGCTTGAGGTCGGTAAAGGTGGTCTCGGTGCCCCGGTTGGAGAGGCTAACAATCGGCGCCACCTCTGGTCTTGACTGGGAAGCTAACCATTGGAGCGAATGGTGAAGCCCTCGATGAAGGACTCTTGCGTCACCTTGTAGATGAACTTGTTCCCGCGCTTCACCTTGGTGATCTCCTTGCCGCGGAAAGTCCCTGGCAGGCCCGGCTCCACAATGGTGACGGAGCCCCACACAAACATGTCCCGCAGGATGTCCTCGTCGAAGTCCTGGTGGAAGGTGCACAGGAAGTCGTCCACGTGCACTATCATAAGTGCCAAGAGACGTCCCTGCTCGTTCGTGAAGTAGTAGAGGCACTGGTCAAACCCATGTTGGGTGAAGCCTTTTTCCAAGAGTCTCTTGCGCACCTTCTTGTTCCACACTCGCAGGGCGTCTGGCAGACCAAAGCAGTTCCCGAGAACCTCGTAGAGCTCGGCGCTGAAGGCGCCCGCAGAAATCAGAAGCGGGTCCTTCGGGGGGTACATGTAGAGAGGTCCGTCTCGCTCCTCATGGTTCCGCTCGCCCTGCAGAAAGGCGGACTTTGCATCGGAGATCCAAAGCTTCCAGAGCCCAGGATCGTTGTTCATTTCGCCGTTGGCGCCGGCCGTGGCGATCAGTAGAACGAGGGCCTCCGAAAGTCTTGAAGGCGTCGGGCTGTCCCGAGAGAGCTGGAACATGTCGGGATCCTGGCAGCCTGTCAGAACCACACGGCACTTGGCCCTGATCTCGCCAAGTCCCTTGTTTTTGTTCCTGTAGGCTGCTCGGCTCCGGAGGATCCGGCGGGCAAGCTTCCTGTCCGAAAGGACCAGCTTGGCCTCCTTACGAGAGAGAGGCTTGGCCCCACCCCATCGCATCCAGTTCTCATGTTCATCTCGGACGGCGTCGATGTACTTCTCGATGCTCTGCTTGGGCAGCTTCATGATCTCTGCCCACGGTATCTCACGGTCAAGCTGTTTAAGCTCCTGTCGTGACAGCCCTCGGGTGTTCGAGGCCGTCATCTGCTCGTCGTCGGAGCTCTGGTCGGGGCGAGAAGCCTCCTCTGTCACGCTTGTTTGCGTCATCTCCTTGGCTCGGGCGGCGCTTGTCAAGTAGGCCTTGTAGTAGCCCTCACACTTGAAGGGAATCGGCAGAAAGTCCCCGTCCGGCTCGTCGTGAAGGATGCCCTCGCCGAAGTCGTCGAAGAAGTAGCGGTAGGCACCGGAGGTGAAGAAGTCATCGGCCGGTCTCTTTTGTGGTAGTACAGGAAGTGGCCCTTCTTGGCTGCCGTCGTGCTGTGGCGTCTGTACAGGGGTTTCGCTCACAGGTGCCGCCGATGCAGAAGAACTCGAAGCTGCGGCAGCCGAGGAAAACTGAGTAGCATCTGGGACGCCATTGGTGAGTCGTAGGGCGGCCCCGCGGTGAGTGTGTGGAAACTCCTGCGGCAGTCGGCGGGCTTGCGGGGGCCAGGCGGCCTGTACCTTAGTCAGCTCCCAAAAGATGAGTTCCGAGAGGGCCTGGAGATCGGGTCGCCGCTGTTCAGGTAGAACGGCTTCTTGTGGGTGTTCAGGAAGCGGGCCTGATGTCATGAGCACGGGGCTGGGGCTCGGCCTCGCAAAGAACACCTCGAACTCCTTTAGGGCGAAACGGCTCGGGAACAGCTGTTGGGCCACTCTGGTCGATCTCGGCGGCCTCGGCTTGCATCTTGTCGATCTCCTCCTGGCCCAGCCGAAGCGGCCCGTCCTTCCAGCCAAAGGGCAGCCTTGGGAATCTTCCGGTCCTGCGTCGTGGCCTGGGCTCCTGGCACGTGAACCTCCCGGTGAGCGATGTCCTTCCAAGGTGCCACCAGCTGCTCTAGAATTCCCGTGGTCAGCTGCTGGTGTCCGAGATCGCAGCGTGCGATCCAAGACCGGGGCCTCAGGCGGAGGCGAACGGTCTGCAACATAAACTTCACCAACGTCAGCTCGGCACGCAGCAGATAGCTGACCATGTGGCGCCAGCCCACCAACCATGTCGGAGGAGGCCGGCTCGCTTCCATGTGGCGCCGCCGCGGTAGAAGTCAGGAGGGCAGGCGCACCAGCTCCAGGTCGGGATCACCTTGATCCAAAACCTTGCTGAGACGCTTCCACACTGAACGGTCTTCGGGGAAATTGGTAATGGAGATGCAAAGGTGGCCGTTGATCTTTACAATGGGAACCTCGATGCCGAAGGCTCCGAAGTACACGCTACCTTTGGGAAAGTTCAGGATGGCTTGCAGCTTGTGCTCAATCAATCATGGGCAAACTCAGCTAGGAGAGGTATCTCGCAACGCTCGTGCAGCACACTCATCCCGAACAGGCAGCAAGACCCTAGGTCGTGATCAAGAGCCACAGGAACAAAGCATGCTCAAAGCTGAACTGCACCGGGCCGAAACCGAACTGGAAACCTTCCTTCTCGGGCCAAGTCTTGGCGCTCATCTTATGTTGCCGAAGGAGGCTGCTATGCCCTTGAAGCCAGCCGTCGCTACACACTGTCTTTTGGCACGCTGTGTCCAGCACTGCGAAGCCCGAGAAGTCGGCGGGCTTGGTAACAAACACCTCGGCGGCACTGTGCGCCACAGGCGCGCTTCTGCAAACAAGCGTGGTGAAATAGCTTCCGAACTCCTGCTCGGGCGGCTCGGCTTCCGTCAGGCTTTGAGTCTCGTTGCCGCTCGCTCGAACGACCATCACCTTGGCTCCGGGTGGCTTTCCGCTCTTGCCGTTGCCCTTGGCTGCTGACTTGGCGGCGGCCTTCGGGTCACCTTTCTTGGCTGCTCGAGAGACGGGGCAAGCATCACCCAGTGCCCCAACTGCCCGCACGCCGAGCAGTCTTTCGGTCTTCGATGCTGCTCTTGCCGCTGGTGAACTTTCTCCCCAAGCGAACTCCATGCAAGCGCCTGGCCGTCACCCTCAGGACCCCGGCTGCATCCATGATGGCCTGGGCCAGGTCCTCATCACCTGGGTCGTCGCCCGTCTCATCTTCGTCGTCCTGATCACCCTCGTCGCCGTCGGCAGCGTCCTCGGTCTCCTCGAAGATTTCCTCGAGGCCCTCAGGCGTCTCCTCCTCGTGCTCGGGCGCCTGCTCGGTCAGGTAGACGTTCGCGCGCTTGCCTTTGCCCTTGCGCTTGGGCGGCTTTCCGGGATATCCTTTTGGCTGGCCCTTGCCTTCGGGCCGCTGTCCCCAGCCACCATCAACTCACCTGTGAAAACCAGGGGCGGCACTGCCCGGTGCTCCGGGAACTGCAGCTGCGCCGCCTCCTTGATCGAGTCAAAGTGCAAGGACTGCCCGGCGCCTATCAAGATCAGGCGCTGCTGCTCTGAGCTCAAGCGAAGGCGCTCGAGAAGGCGGGCCCCTCGAGCTTCCGAGTCGTACATCGGGGCTATGTCCACACCGCAAGACTGGAGAGCTCGTTCCACCCGGTGGTATCGGTTGCAAAAGCTCCGGACACTCTCGGAAGCGAAGCGGGAGATGTGCTCGAAGTCGTGCATGTACTTCCGCTTCTGGTAGATGGCCCGGGTCTTGAGCGCACTCCGGAGGGTGTCCAGGATGAAGTCCACGCCGTTCTTGTGGTTGATCTTCGCCAGGTCGGCCATCTCGAGTTCGTCCTCGGGACATCGCTGCCTGGTTCGCCGGCAGGCAGCTTGCCACCTGCAGCTGCCACACGCGCACCTTCCGTTCCCGACGGTCATAGGCACGAAGGTCGTCGCGATTGTAGTGCCAGGACGGCGGCGTGGGCGGGGCACCGCCACGGAACTTTATCCCCTTCTCGGGGCAGTTTCGGCTGTTCCTCTCGCTCGTGGCGCAAGTCGCCCAGGTCGTGAAGCATCTGCTCTCGCCATCCGCCTTCTCCCGAATCGTGTCCTCCAGGCGGTCCAGAAGGTTCACGGACGGGAGGGTGCCGAGCATGGTCAGGGCGAGGTTCGGGAAGTCGGATGCCACCTGCGGGTGGAGCACTCGCCGCATTAGCCGCTGCTCTGCGCTGCCTTCTTGACAATCTCGGCGGAAGCGGCCGCAGCGTGTCAGGATCCACGCTCCCGTCCCAAGTGGGCGCCTCAGACTCAGCGCGCTCGCCTGCCCAACCGTCTCCGGGCAGGCTGCCAGGTGGTACTCGCCTCGTGGGAGAAGTCGGGCCGGAGAACCTCACTGCATTGCTGGCCGAGGTCGTGGTAGAAGACTCCGAGGAGGTAGAAGGGGCGCCGCCACGCCCATGGGGCACATACATCCATACTCTCCTCGGTCTCCTTCTTGCCTCGTCGGCGCCCGGCTGTCGTAGAACTGGTCGATTCCACACAGGGCGCACACCCACAGTGATGCTCCGCGCTGATCATAGCGGCTGCGGTCGCACCGCAGACACCGCCACTCGGGCGGCACAAGTTCGGGCTCATTCCTTCCAAAGTCCTGGTCGTCAGCGTCTGTCATGCCGGGGTACACGAAACCAGTCTGGCTCGCATCAGCAAAGCTGGGTTCACCGAACAGGTCCGCACTCGCGCCAGCTTCAGGTAACCCAGGAGGTGGTCGGAGGTCCGGCCCTGTGGCACTGGTTCCACGGGGGTTCCTCACATCCAGAAAGTCCTCTAGAGTGGTCCCCTGCCCGGAGTCGACAGAGCCAGGCATCGCGGCAGGCTCCGCTGCCAACTCACAAAAGAACGTGCTTAAAGATCTCTGGAAGCCCAGGGGCCCATTTTGCGCAAAAGCGAAAGTCGTGGCTCAACGGCCGTCCTAGGAGAAAGGCGAGCCAATGGCCGCGGACAGCANAAGATCTCTGGAAGCCCAGGGGCCCATTTTGCGCAAAAGCGAAAGTCGTGGCTCAACGGCCGTCCTAGGAGAAAGGCGAGCCAATGGCCGCGGACAGCAAAGCCTCACGAGGTGAGTTCCCAAACTTTCACAGCTGCAACCCGTACCTTTCTCAGATTTGGGATTTTGAGCTGATCCACAGCAAAATCTCTGAAGCGAGTTAATCAGATAATCAGGACATGAGGCGTGTACGAGTTTCATTCAAACTGTTTGGAGATGCTATGAGCTATGAGATGTTTAGAGAAAGGCCTACGAAGACCTGCGAGAAGAGGGTCTACCTCAGAGAGGGTGGCCCTGGCACACTCTGAATCAATGCACGATGGTTCGGCAGAAATGCTCCATGCTTCGACCGGGGCGAAAGATTCAATTGAACGTCTGATCGTCAAAAGCAAACTGGAAGCCTGACGTTGCAACTCGTTGCAAAACAGAGCGAATCAATGCAGTGTGCACAGTGCATGGCTGCAGATTCCCGTGCAACTTCGGACGCACCCGAGTTCCAGGCGGTCGAACAGGCTGCGAGAGCTTTTGTTCGGGAAAACTTGGAGGTCTGCCTGCTGCAGTGGCTGCCAAACGACGCTAAGACCAAACCGTGCCGGGCAAGGAGAGGCTTTCCGAATTGCTTTGCAAATATGAAGCACCGTCCCGGTCTCAATGTGCTCAAGGTCACGATGAATGTAGAACAACTCAAGTCACTCCCCTGTCTGCTACAACACAAATACAGAACCGATGGTGTGCTGGACACAGCTCTTCAATCTTTGATTTTGCAGCAGTTCCTGGCAGAAGTGGAGCAGGTGGAGCTACAGGCGGTCCATGCCATACTGCAGATACCGACCTGCGCGAGCTCGAAGTCGTCCATCTGCTGCTCATATACATTCATCCAGTTGGTCCGCCTCGTGGGCTTGAACAGCCACGTGTAGCTCCTCAGTTTTCCCGGCTTTGGTGGTGCCCTTTCTACATTATTATCGGCACGAAGGACCACAAATGGATTTCTGCGGGTGCCCACAAAGCACTCAACACGCCTTCCTAATTGCCATCCGGAGCGGCAGCAAGCCGCCCCAGCCGACAGCAAGCACGACAAGCAAATAGTTCTCCACCTCATCGATCCAAGTCTTGGCCAGGGTGTACCTCGCCCCACGGGCAAACTGCGGGTGATGAAAGCAACATGCCGGGCCCGGCCTGTAAACGACCAAGCATTCAAGTATGCAGAATGCGACTGTGATGATCTGGCCCATCAGGAAGTCGTCCTGGGCGCTAGTTGTCCCCGGTCCCCATTTTTGTCCCAGTGGGCACCATGCAGCCCAGGATACGGTGAATGTGGAGTACGGAACGCTTGGCAAATGATCCATGATGCCTGCCAGTCACCGTTAAGAAGACGCATCCGGTGTGTCGGCTGCGTTCCCCAATGTTGGAAGCCCCCGGTCCTGGTTCTTTTTAGGGCCCCGCTGCACCTGGTTCTGTTTAGCTTGCAAACGTTCGTGGCTTCCAAGAGCTCCGAATTCTACATGCTGGTGCTGGGATCTCAGTCGGTTCTGTCGAGAATGTGGTGTTTCTCTCAAACACGACAGGGATCACAGGAGTTGCCACGAGCCTGGAAGTCTTTCTTGTTGCCCCCCGCAACTGAAACCGAAGAGCTCTTGACCATTCTGATTTCCGAATCCGAAGGCTAGGCCCGCCAAGGCCAAGACAAAATCCCGCAAAAGTGAGGAAAGGTTCCTTGGAACTCGTCCTTACGTTTTGGCTTCAAGCCATCAATGTTACAAGCATCGTGGCCAGGGTCGGAGCAAGCACCTCTGAGGGTGAAAATGTTCATTCCAAGGACACTCTTCGTGCTCTCGGAGTCACCATATTTGAAGGCGACCAGAGTCAGTAATCCTCCGCCGGCACAGCTATGCATGCATGACGAGCTTCTCTGGCTCCGGCGCGTTGCACAAAGCGTGCCGCGTTCCGCTTCAGAGCTAGCAAGCCCCACTCCTCCACCATACACGGAGAGGCGGTCGCCCATGTGATCCTCCGGAACAAACGTGCCAAAAAATCAAACTAAGATTTCGCTCCGTCTCCTCTGTCGGGGGCATCGCCAATGGAGAGCAAGAGCTCAAGGTGATCCTCGACTCGTGTCGATGCCCACGCTGCTGCTGGCATGTTGAGCTCATGACGCAGGTTCTGGCAAGACCTGTGAGGTCAGTGGAGCAGCTACCGAAATGCAGGCCCCGCGGCAGTGTGGAGATCACTAAGATTTGCCGAACCTTGATTGTGCAGCTGGACTGGTTGGCTCATTTCTTGCGATGCTTCTGCGCGTGCAGTCGTGTCTGTGCGGCTGAACAAGGTCGGCTTCCGACTGCCCCAAACATCGTCTGCGATAGCATGCCGGTGACTCCCAGGCCGGAGGGGACTTCACCATGCGGTGGCCAACTAGGGATATTTGCTTGAGAGAAGTACTGAGGTGCAGCTTCGATGCATAGAAGCCGTGCTTCCGCTCAATCCGCAGGCGAATTTGAAACTTTGACGCGAAGGGCAGATTGGCACCTGAAACGAGAAACTGACAGTTCCGTGTTCATACCTTTCGGAGGCACTAACCCTTGCACCAACATATCGTGACGGCCTCTGCTGTCGGGAGGTGCGAGCTTGTCCCCGGTTGTCACAGGCTTGTCTGGATCATCGCAAGACTGCACAGTGGCAGGAAGTGGGGACCACTCCTTGTTCATAGGCCACTCACAAAAGACTCGAAAAACTGCTGTTCAGATTTCTTTGCCTTATAGTGGCATTCCCGGTTCCGACTGAAGGTTCGAGAACAGGCTGGCCAAGGATCTGCCAGGACAGATGATGTCTCAACGTCCAGCCTGGTATTCGGCTTCAAAATGCGATCGCGCAGTGAATGCAGCTTGGGTGGGACTGCTTGCCTGAGCCTGCAATGTGCATGTCGCATTGAAGTGGTGTCAACATGTGTACTGTCCGAGCACGCGAGAATCAAGGTGCAGTCAGGAGGCCATGCGACCTTCCTTATCTCAGCCAATGCTGAGCCGTCCATCGTGCGTGAGAGCAAACAGTGTTGTGAAAAGGGAAAGCAGCTTGCCGACGTGCAACATCGAATCGTAGAAAGTATCATCATCACGGTGGACCCGCCACACAAAGTCTATTTGCTGCCTCATCCGACAGGCGCTGTCATAGTCCAAGCCGCAGAGTTTCCCTGAACCAAGATGATCTGGGTAGACTGAGACGTAGGCAAGCAGATGACATGTCTGTCGAAAGGAAAATCGCTGACCGGGTACTTCTTGAACCCAGTCCTTAGCATGAAGCGCCAATTGCTGTCAGTGCACTCTTCATAACCGACGGCAGCCTCACATAGTCAAGGCAACAACTCCAACTTAATGCCCAGGTCTAAGCACATCCAGAAAATGGAGCTGCCGCGCCAGAAGATGGTTCTATTCCTTGGGTCATGTGCAGACATTCGCACCAAACTTAAAGAAACAAAGCATGGCACGAACATGACTCGTGCCCTGAGCCAAAGCCTCCCAATGGACACATGATGAAGCCAAGAATCTTGCTGCTACTTTCCGTGTCGTTCAAGTCTTTCCAAACACGGGACTCCTGAACCTCTGTCTGGAGACCTGGAATACGACAGGGCAGCACAGGCTCCCTAACAGCTTCGTTCCAGCCTGGGACTCGGATGCCCGGAACGCCTCGATAGCTAATCTCCGTGTCCTCGGTTGTATCTGCCTTCATCTGCCTTCGCAGCAAAAAATCCTCTCGCGTCAAGTGGCATTCTTTGGACTGGCCGTCCGGAAGGTCCACTGACAGAGCATGCGAACCTTGCCAACTGGTGACTCTCTGTTGGGAAAGAGTGAGTGGGTACATGCACAATGGAAATGGGCTGCAACGAAGTGCCAACGCTGCGTTGGAAGCTTTCCCTACGCCCTCTGATGCTTGCTGCTCAAGGTGCTTGGAATTTGCCAGTCTTTACATCCACGTGGGTCACACCTTCGGCAGGATACTCGGGCCCCGAAGTTCCCGCGACATCCCAAGTTTGGCCGGATTCCGCATATCTATAGGCCCTAAGGGGTGCGTCTGACGCTTCCAATAAGATGCGCTGTCTCTTGAAAGGCCCGGTTTCTCGAGGCCGCTTCGGAAATCATCAAATAAAGCCCCCTGACTGAGGCAAGCTGCTGACCCGCGCTTTGCAAAACACACGATCGCGGGTTCGCGCCACCTTGGTGCAGATGCAAAGTCGAGAAGGGGGCATTCACAGAGCTCAGCACAGCCAGCACAGCGCAGTGCAGATCGTTGCCTCTGGCTCAGGACTGTTGGAGCCTCTGGCCCTTGGCAACTTTGGGGCTCACAAGCTCCGAGCATGCAGCGTGGCTTGTAGCAGCCAGTGCAGACCAGTCTCCCGTGCCAGCAGCGCTGGTTTTCCATGCCTTGAGTGCAAGGTCAAGCCTAGGCCGCCATGAGATTACATGCCCACTGTCCTTTCACCCATGGCCGCCTTGATCCAGCCATGACTCCCGGGAGTCAGTGTCTTGTAAAAGCGGGCATATGCTCCCGGATGCCTCCTGCTCCTCGGGTTGCAGGTAACTTAACTCGGCTGCCATCATGGCCGTCAGAGACAGTGGCCAGAGTGCCAAACAAGACTCGACGAGTTCAGGTGCCGCATCCATGAGACATGTGGGTGCTAGCGGCAAGCACCATCAGGCTTTGAACAAACGCAAGGCACACAGAAGCACGATATCGATAAGGATAAGTTGCCTGCCGGCTTTGGGATTGTATGATTGGAGATCTGCTTTTCCGTGGACATTCCGTCACTACTGTTGTGATGAGCTATGATGAGCTACTATGACGATCATGACAGGCTCTTGAGACTTGAGCACCCAAACGCGGCCGTTGTTTCCTGACCAGAAGCCAGAGCACGGTCAAAGAGAGACCTGGGTAAGTCCTTGACCGGAGGCACTGCTCGCATCCCCAGAGCAGGCGGCTGCCTCGATCTAGCAGGAGTGCAATCAAGCGAAAATTGCTCAGGACACTAAGAACCGTTCTTCAAGCGTCCTGGCGACGTGACGCAGCCCTGGGCCCTGGGGTTTGGATTCCACGAAGCCATCACTCGCTTCGGAATGCGAAAGGTCGATCAGGATCGAAAAGGGTGCGACGCTTCCTCCGTTCAGCAGTTTCGTGGAGTCGGGAAGCTGGCTGCTTTAAGCAAGCTAAGTTTGAACAATCGATCTTTGCCCGTTCACCAAGTCTAGGAGAGATTTTGAGCTCGAACGCCGGATTTTGAAATGAAGGCTCGAAATTGGAAAGAACATTCGGTGTGCAGTGCTTGCTGTCACAAACCCGACCAGCATTTGCCTTGTGCGAGGCATTATGCTCGAACAGGATTATGCAAATAGCGACTACGGAATCTGCTTCCATGTAAGGACTGACTATGCGAACGGGAGTTTCCTGGAGGGAGATACTTTCGGGAAGGAATTGTAAGAGCTACCTTGCAGCCGCGATCGCTCAAGGAAGTTTTGAGAATTGCACTTAGGAAGTGCTTGCATAGAGTTGTTCTTCATGCCTGGTCTTTCGGCTGCTGCCTGTTCCGGTTTACACCTGAAGCAAAATTGAAACGCGCGTCAATACCTGGAGCTGGGACAGAACAGCTGAGATCTTGGCAACGTCGGAGGATCCACAAGCTGACGGTTCTGCTTCAACACCAAAGTGTGTGCAAGGTCCTTAGCATCTCCATCACTCGCCGAGACAAAAACGATGTGGGCTTCCTCCTGCTCTTCCAGTCATGCCGGGCTCTTGCTGTCAAAAGCGCCGAGGCAGCGACCAAAGAACTTGGTGGTGGCATCCACGGCTCCTTACATCTCAAGCTATCGTCAGGTCAAGATCAAGTCGAAGCTGAACCAGGGAAGTCAGTGTTATTCCGCCTGTCGGCCAGCTCTCGACCATGTGCTACACGCAGTCCTCGGACCGAAGAATGCTTGCGATCCTCTGCGCGCTGGGAGCCTCCAAGGGCTCAAACCACAGTACAAGTGCCTGATTTTCTGATGGCCTCCCGCGGATTGTTCGACTGTGTCTTAACCCAAAGCTTTTCAGCATCCACATGCCAGGCAACTGACACAAACTTACATCAAAGCTAGTTTGCTGCCTGCATCTGCACGCTTCTTCGCCACTGCGCGCTCTCAGGCTTCACACGGTCGCCATGTAGTTACCCTCACGTTCAAGTGTTCAGATGCACCTGGAATCTGGAGCCATTTTTGGGGGACCGCACAAATCCACTGACATAATGAAACTGATCATGATGCAAGTGGATGAAGCCAAAACGGCAGTGGATCAAGATGAACAGATCCGCAGACATTGCTCTATCATGTCGCAGCTGCTGGACATTGATAGACTGGCTGATTCTGATACTGGCTGCGATGCACCTCTGTGCCCACCTTCACAGAGCCCTCGCCCTTGATCTGGCACCTATGTGCTATTATGTGCTAACAGTCAGATCACGTCACATGACTACAACATCAGGCGACAACAGTTCCTTACAGGTACTGGGTCTCGCACATGTGTTCCAGGCCAAGCTTCCGCATTTTCCCGCAAAGGTCCGCCATGCGCTTCTTTTCCACATCCAACCTAGCAAGAAGCTGGGAAAGCTTCTGCAGCAGAGGGCTCTTCTTTGGCCGTTGGAGGTGGGTGCAGGGATGCCTGTGTTCTGCAAAAGCTACTGAAATATGCCATGCACTTGCACATAACGTTTTCGTGAAGGTGGCGCTTTGCATCCAATCGCCAGCCCTTCCAGTCATTATAGTCATCTTACCTACCCAGTACCAGTGGAACACAGTAGGATGGTTCGATACATCATGCTAGTCTTGTCTTGTATTGGCTCGGCCCGGCCTGTCTCCAACCACCAACTCCACAAAACGCAACCTTGGCATGCCAATGGATGGTGATGTTTTGTGATTTCTCAGTGCCGTGAGCACTGCGCAACGAAAGAAGTCTGAGAAATCGGTGATGCTACTGTGATCCAACGTCGCTGCCAAAGTACAAAAGACCCTTCAGAACAGACACCAAGGAGATCCAAGGAGTGCGTGGGACAGCGTCCCTGGCAATTGGTAAACCCTAAGTGTCACGCTCTTAGACAGAAAGGCAATCAACAGCACACCATCGCCTAGCCCCCTTCAACACCGTATTTTGCATATGCAGCCTTTTCATACCTTGACAGTGGCCAGTTAAGTAAATTACATGTCTCATCACGTGCACTTTTGCATGCCCACTCGAGCGCACATGTGCTGAGGCACGTGGTGGGGGAGTAGTCGGATGGACTTCGTTACCAGATCGTCCACTCTTCGACATCCGTGCCACACTGTGCAGCAGCAGGTAGTTGCCAAGCCCAACCACAGAAGCATAGTTGCACAATGATCGACCAAACCGGACATGGTGCGCTATGAGAAATCAAACATGCTTCCTGCAAAACCAGCCCAAATCTGGTCGAAATGCTTGTTTGAAAGCACAGCAAGTTCTCGCTCCATTTTGTCCACCAGGTAGGCCTGAGCTGACAAAGTTTCTCCAGTGTTTTGTGAAATGCATCCACAACAAACTTACCCAAGCCTTCCTTCGCTCGTAGATCTGGTAGCGGACAGGGAAAAAGGCTTGAACGATGTCCTGCATGCGGCAAGCTGGCTCTCAACGGCATGTCCGGCGTCATGGCGATACGGTCATCAGTGAAACCTTTCTTGGCAATTCTTAGTGCGTATGAAATCAGCATCATTTGCCGAGGTAGCAGTCCGAACTGCTTGCCAAAACAGGCAAAGCACAACCAAATGTTATGGCCGTAAGCCGCGGTGGCAGCAATCAATCACTTGGCGAGAACCAGCAACAGCATTTGTGTTAGGCAACGGTACTGGCTGTTGATGTGCCGTTATTTCAGTAGCGCGAATGATGCTGCTACTCCTTCTACTAATGATGCTGCTGCTACTGCTACTCGCATATGCTAAAATTTCTACTGCTGCTACTACTACCACCACAACTACTACGACGACGACGACGGCTAATTACAAGAGCCGGCTGCTACTACTTTGTTGCTACTACTACCACTACGTACTACTACTACTACTACTACTACTACTACTGCTACTACTACTACTACTGCTGTTCCTACTACTACTGCTACTATACTACTACTACTACTACTACTACTACTCATGCTGCTACTACTACTACTACTACTACTCCTGCTGCTGCTGCTTCTACTACTGCTACTGTATTACTGTAAAGCAGCAGTAGCAGCAGCAGCAGCAGCAGCAGTAGTAGCACTACTACTACTACTACTACTACTACTACTACTACTACTACTACTACTACTACTACTACTACTACGACTACCACTAGTATGATTGTTCCTACTGCTACTACTACTCCTACTACTGCTCCTACTACTCCGACTACGACTACTACGACTACGACTACTACTACTAATAATAATACTACTACTACTACTGCTACTATTTTCAATTGGACGCCGTGCGAGCGGGCTCAGCACTTAGCGGGCGATTGCCGCGATGTGCACTCACTTCGGTGTGAAACTGGCTCTGTGATCGACTCATGTCTGAAAACTAAGAAAACCTGGAAGTAATGGCTCGAGAAGTCGGAGAATGCAACCCTTGGGAACCGATCCACGCCATGCTGCACCGTACCACTTTGGGCCGTCATGCACTTGAGGCTTTTGGCCCATCTCGTCCGAACAGGGTTGCCTGTAACGGATGCTCCGTATCCCAGTGGGACAGTCAAACCTCGAGAGGGATTAAAGACCTCCACATGACAGGACCACGGTGGGGTCGCCGACAAGGCCGCCGTGGCGGCTCGGTCGAAGTAACTGCATTGGCTGTGGCAGACCGAGTCACATGCAGTTCATGCCAAATGCTCTGCAGGCCTGCGCAGGAGAGCTGGCACGTTTGAGCAGACTTTTTGTTGCATAAGCAGAGCGGTGGCGGCTGTGCAAAAAGACCACTCTTCGCCGCTGTCTCGGAGGAGCCGGTCTGCCCGTTAGCACGGAGAAGAGTGTAGGAGCGAGCTTGCTTCCTTGTTTGATGCCAGTGGTGGTTTCAACGTCCTGATGATCCCCCTGCGAGTGTAGGCGATACTTGGACCTATGGTGCAGGGCATGTATCAGGTGCTGCAGGGATGGCTCAGCTCCTANGTGGTTTCAACGTCCTGATGATCCCCCTGCGAGTGTAGGCGATACTTGGACCTATGGTGCAGGGCATGTATCAGGTGCTGCAGGGATGGCTCAGCTCCTAGCTCATCAAGGAGAGAGAGGATCTCGCCTTGGGACAGGTCGAGAGCGAAGGTGATTCCTCCCACCAAGTCAGCTGGACCGTGTCCCCGCTGCAGTTCCATCCTACTTGGGTTCGCCGTGCGACAGAGCTCCCTGACCTCCCTTAAGTGCTGTACGACCCCACTCTGGGCGTCGGAGAGGCCGCGTCCTGGGAGGTAGGACAAACTGAGGCAACGGCCGCATGTAGGGCAGGGTGAGCGGCTCCAAAAGTACACTAGCTAGCATATCCTACCCGCCACCTCCCACAACACCTCCCGGGGAGTTCGTAGCAAAGCCTAGCTTTGGCTCTCGGACTACCAGAAGTAGCACGGACAACACAAACTCTCTCTTTTTAGCGTTGTGGCGAAAGTCCCGCTTTAGCCCGGAGAAAACCTCNTTCGTAGCAAAGCCTAGCTTTGGCTCTCGGACTACCAGAAGTAGCACGGACAACACAAACTCTCTCTTTTTAGCGTTGTGGCGAAAGTCCCGCTTTAGCCCGGAGAAAACCTCTAGCCTCCGGCTAGCTGATCACCAGGGTGGGTTGGGTGGGCACTTCAAATTTGCTCCCCCGTCTAGTGGTGGGGCCTTTCAGCACAATGGCCACGGAATAGCTCAAGTTCCTCAAGCCATGTGCTGCCACTCTAGCAAAACAGACGACGCCAGTCCTGTTTAGCTTCAGAGGAAAACCCCGTCGACGTTTTCTAGCAGAAACACCTTCGATGTTTCCCATACAGGATACTTAGCGCTAGCATACACTGTCGTACCTCGTCCCTCGGCACGAGTGCATACACTAGCTAGCATATCCTACCTACCCGCCAACACCTCCTGGGGAGTTCGTAGCAAAGCCTAGCTTTGGCTCTCGGACTACCAGAAGTAGCACGGACAACACAAACTCTCTCTTTTTAGCGTTGTGGCGAAAGTCCCGCTTTAGCCCGGAGAAAACCTCNTTCGTAGCAAAGCCTAGCTTTGGCTCTCGGACTACCAGAAGTAGCACGGACAACACAAACTCTCTCTTTTTAGCGTTGTGGCGAAAGTCCCGCTTTAGCCCGGAGAAAACCTCTAGCCTGCGGCTAGCTGATCTCCTAGCGCAGCCGTAGGGTAGGGCTGCCAGGGACCTAGCTTACGGGCCCTCTTGGAGAACCTCGGGACCTTCGGCCCCTCGGTCCTCTTCCTCACTCCTAGCTCCTGGAAGTAGCTAGACGAGTGTTCCAGCACACGCCACTCTAGCTTCTCCCCCTCCAGAGCAACTCTGAAGTCCGGGGAGAAACTAGCGAAGTTCTCGTTTGTGAAATCGTCCGCTAGCTGGTTCAGGTCCCGGCGGATCCACTGGAGCTGTAGCTCGCAGTTCTTAGCGGAGAGCTCCTCTGCCAGCTCCATTAGCACCAAGGTCGAGGGGAACTTGGTCGTCATAGCCTTCCGTAGCAGAGCCTCATTGGACTGGTTGTCGGTATAGCCCCGGACAGCAAGTCTTGAAGTCTTTTTAGCGTCACCTTCCGGGACCCAGAGTTTGACCCCCACCAGCGTAGCAAGGAGTTCTAGGCGATGACCTTGTTAGGGTCACGTTTAGCGAAGGCCCAAGGGGCCCATGTCGGCTTCACCTCTAGCGAGAACCAAGGGCCGTGGCACCTGTCCACTAGCTCCAGAAAGCCGCCAATCCATGCACGGCCGTCCTTGGCTTTAGCGTCCGTGAAGAAAGAGAGAGGTGCAGAGCCTTCCAGTAGCGGTGCCGGCCTCTGTAGCCGGCCTCCAGACTGAAGACGGTCAGCTAAAACGGCCCGTTTAGCATGGTCGGTAGCGTCAAGTAGCCCGCCTTCCCTTGAACCGGAGAGGACCAGGCGTGTAGCGGTCCGAGAAAGGGTCGTTCCCAGTCTAGCGCCATGGAAGCAAAGCCCAGGCCGCCTAGCCCCTGCGCGAAGGGTCGGGCTTCGCTCTTCCCCCGTGCTCTCGCTTGCGGAGCCACTCCAGTCGGTCCTCTTCTGAGGCCATTCCACCCGGAACCTCGTCTTGGCCCCCAAACACGCCAGGAAGAGAGACTCGAGGTCGTCGGCATAGAGTAGCATATCCAAGAGAAAAGATGGCCCTAGCAGGTGGTACGTGAGCCTTAGCCCACACGCTGCTATACGGGTCCACCAGTAGCAAGCACACGAGAGCCCGAAGGTCCCCACCAGGTTCACGTAGACCGTCTGGCTGTGGGGGTCCCCCGGACAGCCATGCTCGCCCTCGGCATGCTTGTAGCGACGGTGTGCTTTAGCGATGTCGCCGACGAGGGAGAAGGCAACCTCGTTAGCCTCCAGGTGTTCACGTAGCAGCTGTTTCTTTTCCCTGGGCCCTTGGCCCCGTCCGACGGAGCAAATGCTGTCTGGAGGGTTATTGGCCCGTGGCCCCGCCTATGGTGCTTGCTAAGTCAGCGGCGCCAGTGGCGGATATCGCTGGACTGCGAGCCCGGACGGGAAGAAGGGCGAGGAAAGGGCACAGCTTCAATACGCAGATGTGCGCTCAACAGAAAGCTTTGAGAGGCTGTACTGCCCTGCCAGTCCTCCGCCTGCCCATTGGGCCCGCCTGTCCGAATGCTCCGCCTGAGGGAGCGGCCGGGTCTGCTGGCGGCGCCATGGGGGCGTCTTGCGAGAGCGGGGAGTTATGTCGTGGTCGGGGCTTCGGACGTTTTCAGTCATGGTAGATCACAGCCTCAAAAGCCTAGAGCATGTTTGGCCTTGACGTGGGGCGGGCCATGCCCACCTATTGCGGGGCCCGGCCTTCCCACGCACAGGCACCCCTCGGGGCCAGTGTAGAGCTGCAGTTTGTTGGGCCAGCACGACCAGAAAAAGAAGATAACATCCCTCCGCTACTTGCTTGCGATCTGAGGCCGTGGCAGGTTTGGGACGGACAGCGTCATCGCTGACATAGAGCGCGCCTCGGCCGCAGCATGCCCGAAGGGGATTCTAACTCCTTGCCGATCGGGTGCCAGCCCCGCTCATGGCGGTGCTGCATGAAGGCGTGTTCCTGAAGAACATGTTCACCAACCTTATCCCGAATGTCTTGATCCTGGATTTCTTCGAGGCCCACTACTGGGACGACTCAGAGGATGACTTATATGAGGCACGATGCTGCGATGGGCGCATCACTTCAAATTCCGTCAATTCTCCATCCTCCTCCATGAAATGGAGATCGACACTAACGGCATCCACGCGAAGTTGGGTGTCGTACAACCGGCCATGGACGTGACGACCGCACTGGCCTCGGTGAGCAAAGGCTGGGCCTGTGGCGCACAGTGCGCACCTTCTCGAGACTCAGGGTTGGCATTGTGGTGCAGATGCAGGGTCCCAGGGCCCCCATGTCCTATGAACCTCTCCGCCGCACGGACATGATCACGTACCGCCACGCCATTAGTGCTCACATAGGTTCGGTCTACCTGCTTCCCGTGACGCTCATTAGGGATCCAATGCGGCTGCTTATAGGTCTGCATGAGGCACAGCCTATGATCTATTGGCACAGCCAATGTCTCTGACAGAGAAACGCCATGTTATGTGTCAAAACGAGTGACGCGTGAGGGCACCTGCTTCAGTGTCTCACACATACATGCACTCTCCGCTGCCAGATTTCCTTCAGATCCTTTCGGTGCTGCCACCGCTTTCCTGACCCATGGCTTACGAAGAGTGGACTTCTACACTGGCGCGGAGTGAGGGAGTTCTATGGCGAGGACACAGTCGAGGAGATCTACGAGGAAAGGGACCGTTTGAGGGCCAGAGCTACACTGTGGGTCCAGCTATTCAACTTTCGCAAGTTTATCCTGCTGGCTCGCCGCTATGAAGACATTCACATAGACGAAAGAGGCATCCACTTCCGCTTGGCAGTGCTACAACCTGACATAACATTCTCCTTTAGTAGTACCAGGCAGTGCTTCCACTCGTCGAAGGCAAGCCCTGGATCAGCACCTGGCACACCACGAGGTCGATGATACGTCAAAACCACAGCGTCACCGTGCAAGTTTTCGAGTCCGCCAGCGGGACTGCCAGAGAAGAGATCAGCCTCCCATCTTCCACGATGCGGACATCGTGGTGCTACGGGCGAAAGCTCCTCTCGGGCTCTTCGGGCAGGCCGAGCCGACCACTGCAGACCAGCATGCTGATTCCAATGCTGATGATGGCTTTCTCGCGCTGCGAAGATCACCTTTGACCCTGGACACCGGACGCGACTTGGCTCGGCAACTCGCCCGGGCAACTGGAGCGCCTCCATTGCCCAGGTAACTGCTTGACTTAGGTGTGGCACAGCCTATTTCCAGTCAGTTTTCGGACTAGCCCAGGGAGGATGTACTTGGCCGTCTAGCAGTTTTCATCCTAACGGCAGACTAGCTAGCTCAACAGATGCTAGGTGTGGCAGCCAAGATTTTGAGTAGCACAGCCACTCCGTTTTTGGATGGTTCTGCGGAGCACAAAACAAGGCTACTCACGTATGGAGCTCACATCCACTGCCCTACGTATGCTCATGCTGTTCACACCAACCGACAGTCACTATAGAACCTTTTGGATGGAACCCGAGCCCAACGATGCAGGCCCTTACATGATGCTGGCGGTGACTCCATCAACGCGTCGCAGTGCCCCGCCCTGCTCAAATGCAACAATCATGTCAGCGCGAAGCCTCTTACTGCTCTGTCTGGTGACGTAATCTAGGCTTCAGCCCTGTGCAACTGCATTGCTTCTGACAGCACGCTTGGCTTCATTGCAGTAGCTGCACTCAGTACCTGCAAGAGACCTTCACAGGAAGTTGGACGTCCGCACTAGACAGGGTAGCAGAGGTATCACTTCGAATCAGAACAGGCCTCTCAGTTTCGTCTAATTGCACGTGTCGAGCACAGCTCTTCACGTTGTCCAGTGGCACAGCCAAACGGACAATGGATCCATGGGACAGCGAATCAACCCCGGAGCTGACCGCTCCGGTCATGGGACCTTTCCTGGTGCTGAGCGACAGCACATTGCAATTCATGCTGGGACGTACCCCCTTTTTGGGGGACACGTCCTTAGCTGCGCTGTTCGACGGTGCCCTCCATCTTGGAGCTGCTTCACTGGCAGTTCGGTATCTTGACAGGCTTTCAGGCTGCCTGTCAGTCCCGCCAGGTCGCGGACATGCTTGCAACCCATTTGGATGACCCGCTGAACATCAGATTCATACCGCTGTCAAGAAGCCTCCTGCCGGAGCGGCAGAAGAACTATGACTTCCTGATAGAGGGACGGGTGCAGTATGGCTTCTCGCACCTCAACCTGGAGCAGCAGGAGATCATGAATTTGCAGCAGTCCTCGAGCATAGACATACTCTACAACAGGAGGGACTGCCACTTCAGGCCGCAGGTGGCGGACACTGCAATCTCGCTTCTGGTGGTCCAGGCAGTGGAGGAGATGCGTAAAACCGCAGGCTTCCCTTTGCTGGTCGTGGCGGGTTGGAACGCCAAAACCCAGGACATGCATGTCGAAATGTTGGCAGCCAAGGCACTAGCTGCATGCAGGACACTACGAGAGGTCTCTGAGATCGCGCACCAATTTGGACGCAGGCCACGGAGCTTACGTTTTTTCCATCTGCCGCAGTGCAAGCAGGCGAGTACCGGACCTACTCTTCCAGACGTATGCCCACGACAAGCAGCCAGAGCCTGCGAGAGTGGCCAGCGCCACGTTCACTGAGTTCCGCCGCCGCTTCTGTGACGATCAGAGGGAAACACTCGGGGATCTCGCGGGCACTTTTGGCACAGCCTTGCTTGACCAGCTCAAGCGCAGCCGGCTCACAGAGCCGACATCGTCAGGTACATCTACCACTTCAAACACGGTGGCCTTTACCTCGACATCAAATGTGATTCGTCGAACCTTGGCAACAGGTTTTGAAGTACATGGCAGCGGACTGGAGCACAGCTCATGCCTCCGCGGCCCACAGGGCAGGATACAATCCTGTCCCTGTGGGTCACCTACGGTGATGGCGATAGGGGTCAAAGCAGATCACATCTTCCAGGGCATCATCTATGGCAAGCCCAGGCACCCTCTTCTACGCCAAGCCATACAGCACGCCTTCGGGCGTCAGGACTTCACGGCCAAGGTCAACCTCGACTACATGATCTTCTGCAAGGACATGGGACAGAATCCACGTGTGGGGTGGAACATCAGCCCCACCTGTATGGTCCCATTTATCTCTTTCAAGAACGCCATGACAGAAAGAAGTCGAAGATCTACGACAACGAGGGTCACCACTTCGTGACCGTGCAGGGAATGACCGTCGCCTTCACGCGGTGCTGGAAATGGCAGAAGGGCTTCCAGGGCGATCCCTCCACCAAGGAGCGCACGGACAAGATGCTACAGGCGAATGTGGCTGCCATCACGCTCGAGGTGTCTGAAAGGGACACTAGCGGGATGGAGCACAGCTCACAAAGGCAAGGGGCACAGCCCGCCGCCACCAGCACTGCCAGAGGCCAGCCGGACGCTCCGAAGCCGGAGGACATCACGACCTTCGTTTCGGAAGGTATCAGGGACAATACCTCGCATCATGGAGCTTGTCGAGGACTCGAGCTACCGCAACGACTTGACGGAGCAGGATGTGCTTGAGCTCATACCAAGAGGCCTCGGACTGGAGGAAGTTGAAGGGGGTGGCCATTGGTTAGGCATGATCCGCAGCTGCCACCAAATCCGGCCCCATCGACGTCTCAAGGGCCGCAGATTGCCCCTGCACAATCGGCACAGGGGAGGGCCGCTCGAGGCCATGATCACCGCCCGCGGGCCGCAAGGTTCACCTACTTGCTTGGCTTGAAAAACTGCATCGGTTCACCGGCATGGCATCCAAGGTGGGTGCAACTGCAAAGTCCGCAGGTAGCTGCACACTGCCAACGTCACACTCATCCACGGCTACCGTGTAGTGCCCGCTCTCTCTCTCTCAGAGAGCTTACGGGAGGACACTGCACGCCGTTCACAGTCGATCAGTGCAACCAACCGAGAACATCCCGAACGTGAAAAGAGCGGTGGACACATGCCCTCTACTATGCTGAAGCTTTAGATCAGCGGCGTGCCTGCAAAGCTCCCAACAAAGGAAAGCCTGTATCTGCTTTGCAAGACCTCCCCGCCTCCAAAAGTTTCCGACTCCTTCTCAATTTGGTACCAACGGCCCTCAGCATGCCAATGTCGCAGAACCTCATGGGCCCACTGAACACCCGCCACCGACATCATGCAACCCAAATCGAGGATCAGCTTGAAAGCTAGCATCGACCACATGACCTCCTATAGGGTCTAGGTTTTTTTGTATTTTTTATGTTTTTTGATATGTTTTATGGTTCCTTGGCCTTCGATTGCAAAAAACCTGTAAGAATCACAAGGATAGGCCTAACTTAGGGTTTTTTGGGTATTGTTTATGGTTTTCTGGGCCTCGATGTACGGAACCTGTACGCGTCGCAAGGATGGGCCATATGTCTTCATATATCTTAAACACGCGACCGCAGTACGTCGGCGATAACCTTTCGCCATATATCTTAAAACACGCCCCCTCTTTTGGTGATAACGGCTCATCATATATCTTAATAAACACGCCCCCCTCATTCGGCGATTCCGGTTCACCAGATATNAAACACGCCCCCTCTTTTGGTGATAACGGCTCATCATATATCTTAATAAACACGCCCCCCTCATTCGGCGATTCCGGTTCACCAGATATCTTTAACACGCGCTCGCATTTGGCGATAACCATTCACCTGCCGGTTCATCATATATCTTTAACACGCCCCCTCTTTTGCCGACTTCGATTCATCATATATCTCAAACCACGCCCCCTCATTTGGCGATTCCGGTACCCCTTATATCTAAACTCTTGGTGGATCCGGGTCATCCTATATCTTGGGTCCTCCTATAGATCCAAGTCAACTGAGAAAACCCCGGCACAGCCCCCTTGTATGCCGCCACACCGGAAGCCGCTCGCTGCCCAAACGTGGCTCCCTGTGGGAGAGCGCCACGAGCAAGAGCTGGACGCACCTGGGACGACCTCGTCGCCAAAACAGCTTGTGGTGGCTTGGGTTCGGGCATTCACGCGATGGCCCAATTGGCCACACGCGTGGTATGGCCGCGTCTTCATCTGCTCGGCCTGCAATCGCTGGCGCTCCGCCTTGTCGCCGGCCCCGCTCTCTCCCTTCTTGAAGAACTGCCTCGTTCTTCACTTCGGCTATGTGCTGCTTGGCCTTGTACTGCATGCCAAATGCTTTGATTCTCCAAGAGCATGAGCTCCGGAAGGACCTCGGCCGTGTCGCCATCATCTGGATATTCAAGGGCAGCCGCTCACCTTCTCCTCCAATCCAGAACTCCACGCTTCTCTTCCATTCCAAGTAGCTCTCCTGAACCTTTGCTCAAAACGTGGGCGGATAGGTGTTGCTCACCTTCCCGCCTTCCCGCCTCCTCCTGGTCCTTGTCGGTGCTGTACGGCGCCGATTGTCGCTGGCGCCCAGCGTGGTCCACGGCTGCTCTGGTCCTGGCTCTCAAGGGGTCTTGCAGGACCAATGTTCATCCAAGAGGTACAGGTACGGCAGGCTCGGCTCTGGCGCGATGGCGCTGTTCACCAGCAAAGTGTCGTTCACCAGGACGTCGTGGGCGCCTAACGTCGCCCAGTCTCCCGGTCACTGGACAGGCCACCGGTGCCCCCTTTCGGGCTGCGCCACTTGCGCGCTCCTGCACCCTCCAGTCGTCTCGCCGAAAGCCTCATAGTAGGACCTCATGCTGGCTTATTTGTAGCAGGCCTGGCTTCAAGCCGCTCCTGCCACTCACAGCTCGCAAGCGGCCAACCCACTAACTTCACACTCAGCAAGCAAAAACACCTTCACAAAGTCCGGGATCGCACCACAAAATGCGAGGGCACTCGCGCACACCTTTTCCTCACTACAGCCTAAGCCAACAGCGGCTTCGATCAAGACAAAGTATCACGGCTGCCACAAAATCCTACGGTGGCCAGAAACAGGAAAAGGCTCGCTTTCAGTGTAAGATGGATGTGATCTTCAAACGTATGTCCTCATGGCCACCCCCCCACCCCCGACCACCCCGGAAGCAGCAACGGTGCTGAAAAGCGGTGGCTAGCAGTTGAATACAACATGACGAAAGTACTATAAATACCGTGTGAAACGGATGTGCTGTAAAGCGAGTGTTTATGAGGGGTGGTTGATACGGGCGCGCGCCTCCTACTACTACTCCTCCTCCTGCTGCTGCTGCTGCTCCTACTGCGACTGCGACTGCGACTGCGACTGCGACTGCGACTGCTACCGCTACCGCTACTGCTACTGCTACTGCTGCTGCTGCTACTGCTACTGCTGCTGCTGCGGCTGCTGCTGCTACTGCTACTTCGATCTACTTCTACGTCTACTTCTACTACCCCTGCCACTGCCGCTGCCACTGCCACTGCCACTACGACTACTACGACTACTCGACTACTACGACTACTACTACTACTACTGCTACTACTACTACTACACTACTACTACTGCTACTGCTACTACTACTACTACTACTCCTGTTACTACTATCACTGCCACCACTACCACCACTACGACCACCAGCACCACCAGAACCACCACCACCACCACCACCACGACCACGACCACGACCAGCACCACCACCTCGATTACCACAATTACTATTGTTACTCTTTAGCTACTGGCCTCGGGACTATCGTATTTCTGGATCTTGCCATCGACGTCAAAGAGCCACATGTTGGTAGTGCTGATGTCTGGCACAGGTGCAGAACAGCATCACTAGACTGGCTGAAGGCTGTCCGACTACCTGGCGAACTTATCGCAGCACAAACATTCACGAAGAACAACTGCGACGTCTCTTTGCTGGGAGAAATCAGCGTGCAGCGTCTGAAGGTGACTCTGTGCCCGGCAGGCGGCCAGTCAAACAGAGGTGGTCCCAAACCGCGCACAGTTGATTACAGGAGGACGTGCCGTTGCCTGGAGCTGGGTCACTCTTTCTGCTTTACATCGCGGCAGCGCTGCCGCAGGCACTGGTAAATCGTGGCAACGAGTCCCAATGATGCGAGCAGCGCAGGTAGTTTCGAAACTGGCCCGTGTTCCTGCAAAGTACGACAAGAGTCAGCAAATTAGTTGCCACAGAGAGATGTAAAATGCGTGAATTTTATCAATGACTTGGTGGACCTGGATACCTGTCCTCATCCCGCTCTGGCGGCGGAGTCACTGCCTTCAAAGTCGGAACCGGCAATACAAAAAATCCAGGCAACTGGACGTGCAGACGAATTGTGGGTTTGAGTGCTGCGTGTCCTTGTCTAGCGCTTCGGCTTCTTCCATGACGACCTCTCCGACGACGCTTGGCGCCCGCAACTTTGGCGACGCCACAGCACGCTCAGCAGACACGCGAACCTGACACTCCAAGTGAAACTCTCCAGAAACCGCTTCCCGAGCCATCTCGCTTGGCCCAGAACTTGCCGCGCAGCTTGGTGGATGGCTCCGCGGACATTGGAAACCTGGGCGCAGTATAGTGTCTGTCTGGATTGGGCTGAAGGCTGAAAACAACGCAACAAGATTCAAATCATTCTTTGTTGAATAACCATTAATGATGAACTAAACCAGGCGCTATCGTTCCAAGATTTGCGTCACCAGGGGAGACGAAGCGAAGCACGCCTCCGGAGCCTTGCGACGTACACAAGCAGCCGAGCAAGGCTCCAACATGTTCCAAGTGAGCGGCCGAATTCCAAGCACAAAATCACGCTCGAGAGCCATTCTACAGCCATGGGCCATCACATTGCGAGTGGCTCAGATCGGAGTAGGCGATGCTTCCAGGCAGCAGCCGGGAATGCCAGAGAACTTCCTGAGAGGAAAACCAACTTCTAGAGGCCAATAGAGATGCACCGAGACGAGCGCGCGTTTCTTGGCTGCACGCATGGGGTCTACGATGGTCTATGGCTTGGGCACTGCAGACAAAGGATCCTTGACCACCGGCGAAGCCTCGACTGCGCTCGGGGCCTCGATAGTGATGTCCAGCTCATGGAGCCTCCATGGAGCAGGATCCGAGCATCCAGTGATTTCTGCAGAGGGACTGTCTCTTGGTCGAACCTCACACGCTTGAAGAGTGGAACTGCACCCAGCACGTAGTTCTCGGTGACGCCAGGGGCCTCAGATAGCGGGATTTCCATTGCCATCCGATGCAGAAGCCCTGCTTTCGTAGTAGCATGACGGTGAATTCTTCCCAAGGTAGAAGGTAGTAGCGATGTTGGTAAAAACCTTTGGTGCTTGACAGGCTCGTATTCCCTACCTGGTGCCAAGCAGTTCTTTCCAGAAAAGCAGTCGGGGCGGAGAAACTCAGCGGCAGGCTTCGACAGCATCATGGAATGCTGGTGTTGAGCTGTTGAGTCACGTGCTTCTGTTGGGAAGTGTTTCAATGTCATGTTGTTTGTGCAAAGCCTTGGAAATCTCGAAAACGGAGCTGGGAATGACACACAGGTTTTCGCTTTCAACATTCGTGGAAAAGCGAGCTACTTAAAGGCTCATTTGTGCCCCGACTTGAGATGTCCCCAAGGCGGTCAAGCATCCACGTACCAAGTTCTGATCCCGTGATTAACCGCCAATGCACAGCTGGCGGGTTTAAATTTCTGCAAACCTTGGCAGTCATAGTCACCCAGCCCACAACCATTTTACGAATGTTCCGGCCATCTAGGGGCACATTTCAGGAACAACTTTTCGGGTCATACTCCTCAAAACCTGAGGTTCAGCCGATCGTTAAAAACGGATCGGCAGTCAGCAAGAAGCTACATGCAGCTACATAAACGCCATCAAGCGTCCGGGTGGTACAGCCCCAGCGCGCTCAGCACATACCAGGATCCCATCTCTCCATTGTCTTCATCACCAGCATAGCCTTCCGGCGAGTACGCACGCGTGAGGATCTGCCGAACCTTACACGCATGGAGGAGCACAACACTACATAGTATAGCGGACTCAGTATTTAGTATGCGCAGCAGTGCATACAGGTGTGGACCAGCAATGACACTGTGCAAGGTGATTCGATCCGACTTGCAGCTCGAAGCACGAGTTTCGCAGTGGTGTTGTGGTCACCGAGCATAGCGAAAAGATACCTTGATTGCATATTCTGTGTTGCATCGCCCTCGGAACCATCACCTTCTGGTCAAGGCTCGGCAAATGGTGAGCTGGCTGGTTGTTGTGGGCATACTGACCTGGGTCATGCTGGAAGTGTTGTAAGCATCAGGAAAGGCACTCCGCATGCGCCGAGCCGCCCATGCCAAGCATTCGCATCTCCCGCATCTCATGGATTTCGTTCTCACAGGGATCCGATTTCCAGCTCGGGTGACTATAAAGGCATAACGATAACGGCTTGTAACGCTCGTAGCTGCAAATTTACACATCGTGACAGCCAACAGCATTTCCTGCAGCTTAAGCCAAAGCCACCACGTCCTTGTAGGAACCAGTTTTGAAGTTGGATGGGACCGTGAAAAGCTCATCTAACTTTTGGGTGAGCTTTTCTCGACCGCCGTGCAACTCCTTGCCAAATCGATGCCACAACAAGTCAAGTTGACTGCAAGGTCCCATGACCTTGCGCGAAATGCCTTCGCCTCCAACTTCATGTCAAGATGCCATCAGCGTGTCAAGGTCGAACGGTGGAAACGAATGATGCCACGCCGACCCCTCGCAGCACAATGCAGACACCGAGGGCTCGAAAGTCTGCAAAACGCCGAGGCTTGCAACACATGCACAACCGACCATAAGTGCATGCAGTCAGGCAAGCAAGCTCGCGTACAATCATGAATGCTGCATAGTTGCACGATGCATTCATGCCCTGCATGCCTACATGGACATTAACTGGCAAACATGCTCGGTGATCAACATGCAGTCTTAGCAACAGATTTTGCACAAATATGCACATCTTAATGCACGCGCACACACACAAATAAAAAAAGCCTCCTCCTCCTCCCCCTGCTCAAGTCGGTTAGTTGGAGCCCCAGAGTTTTTGGGCTTGTGCAGCGCTGCCCGAAGCACTAGGCCAACATTTCAGCTTTTCGGGGCTCTAGATTGTATGAACTCACCAACTAAATCCTCCTCCTCCCGCCTTCCTGCTCCTCCTGCTCCTCCTCCTGACCCGCTCCCGCTCCCGCTCCTCCTGCTCCGCCTGCTCCGCCTGCTCCTGGTCCTCCCTCCTGCTCCTCCTGCTCCTCCCCTGCTCCCTGCTCCCTGCTCCTGCTCCTCCTGCTTTTCCTGCTCCTCCTGCCCCTCCTCCTGTTCCTGCTCCTCCTCCTCTCACCGCCGGATCCTCCTTCTTCTCCTCCTCCTGCTCCATTCCTCCTCCTCCTGCTCCTCCTCCTCCTGCTGCTCCTCCTCCTTCTCCTCCTCCTCTCTTCCTCGATCCTCCTCCTCCTCCTCCTCCTGCTCCTGCCCCTGCCCTTTCTCCAAAAAACCCCTGCGCCTGCCGCTGCTGCTGCTGCTCCTCCTGCTGCTGCAAACCCTGCTGCTGCTGACCCTGCGGCTGCTCCTGCTGCTGGTGCTGGTGCCGCTGCTCCTCCTGCTGCNGGAGGAGGAGGAGAAGGAAGAAGCAGGAGGAGCAGGAGGACTGGGAGGAGCAGGAGGAGCAGGAGGAGCAGGAGGAGCACGAGGAGGAGGACCAGGGGGGCGGGAGGAGCAGGAGGAGCAGGCAGGAGGAGCAGCAGGAGGAGCAGGAGGAGGAGCAGCGGGAGGAGGAGCTGGAGGAGGAGGAGCAGCAGGAGGAGCAGCAGGAGGAGCAGCAGGAGGAGCAGCCGGAGGAGCAGCAGGAGGAGCAGCAGAAGGAGCAGCAGGAGGAGCAGCAGGAGGAACAGCATGAGGATGTCTCCATCTGGCTTTGGCAAAAGCAATGTGAGGCCAGGGCAAGTCTCTGCGCCTTTCCTTGAAAGCACCCTGCCACTATAGAGGATTCACCCTGGAATCATCTCCATCGTAAACTTGATACCACAGCTTGAGGTGTTTGAAAAACACACGTAATGGGTAATCCGGACCCCGGACTTCACGTCGGAATTCGTGAAGTGGAATGCCTCCAGCTCCCGGTGCTGAACTCGTCGACAGCGAAGACGAAGGGGTGCAAGGTGTAATCGGCGATGTCTAGGTCCTGGTCCTTGAGGTAGGGAGAAACTCGAAGACGATGGCATGGATCTCAAAGAGCCGCAGTGGTCCGCACGATGTCGCGGCTCTGAAGACATGCCTTGCTCCGGCGGCCGGTAAGGGTTCTCGCTGCTCAGGTCACTGCCGTTGTTCTTGTAGTGGTAGTTGTCGAGGATCCAGTAATCCACGGAGAAGTCGCGGTGCTCCGTCCGAATCTTCAGAAACCTCGTGAAACTCCTGGATCGGCCCCTCAGCTAAGGTGTGGGCAGCTGGGCAAAGGGATGTGCGTCTTCAGAACCAACACACCACACGAATTTTTGTAAAGGTGCCGCCGTGGATATCGGGAAGGGGGGCGGCGGGGGGNCGGGGGGGCGGGGGGGCGGGGGCCGCAGAAGTGCAGTGCGAGCATGCGCGAGCAGATATCCTCCCGCAGCCCAGATGGCGTTCGCATCGACGCTGAGCCCGGAGGCTCCGCTACCAAACTTGCAAAGCACTCCTTTCTGAGAGCCCAAGCGCGCTCAGGAGTAAGTTGTCCGCAGCGCAAGGAGTTCACAGATGTTACTCCTTCGGATTTTGAGAACTGTGCCTGGCATCAACCGCCTTCGCTTTACAACTTTACAGCAAGGAGAGGTCAGATTTTGAGGAGTTGCGACCGGGATCACCAGCCTTTACAAGGGGTCGGACTTTGAGGAACTGTTCCTGGGATGAACCACCATTGCCTTAAGGAACTGTGTCCGGGATCAAGCACCATCGCCTTTTGGTTTGAGTCGGATTTTGAGGCACTGTGCGCAGCATCAACCGATATCAACCGCCAGCGCCTTAAGAAGAGCAACCGCAATCGCCTGGAGGAGGGAGGGTTGGATTTTGAGGAGCCGTGCCCGGGATGAACCACCTTGGTTGCTGACGCAGGGATTTCAGTTGCTGAGTTACCGACGCAGGGATCGCGGTTGCTGGCGGGATCAAGTTAATTCGCAGATGCTGAGTAATCAATGATGCGACCGCAATTGCTGACGCCTGCGCCCTAGTTGTTCGTTCGACATTGCTGATTCGAGCGTAGTTGCTGATTCTGCATTTGTTCGACCGACCACTTGTGCGTCGGGTGATGTACTATCCCCTGCGGCATTTCCTGCAGTTGTCCCGAACCAGTGAGGATCCCAAACCACCCAATGTGTCAGCATGACTCCGTTTGTTCTCCATAATTTTCACTTGTGATTGCCTAGGGCAAAGGCCCCAACAGACTGCTTGCGGTTGTTATGACCGGCTGGGCCACAACTCACGGAATCGTGTCGATATCTGTCCGAGAAACGGCAGGTGCCTGTACCAAACAATGCTGGCTTTGCATCACTTATACATCCAGGAATCCAATCCAAGCCTCCGTGTAGCAGTCACCCCAGGTTTCGGGAGCCTCCTGCACGAAGTCCTGCAAGAGCTGTGAAGTAGGAACTGACTCGTAACGCCGTCGCAAAGAAGTCATTCCCTGCCTGATTCTTTTTCCTGTGGCCCATAAGCCCGCTTTGGGGCCTTGGGAGCTTTCAGAAGGCATTGTCCACAAGAACCCGCCCATCACATGCGATACCACAGTCGCAGAATTGCGCAAAAGACAAAGTGAATTGCTAAGCCAAGGGCTCATAGAGCTCACGGAGAGCCTGCTGCTTCACCACGGAGGACTCTACTCTGGAGCGTATGCACATAGACGCGGGAGAAACACGCAGGAAGTCGTTGCAGCTCATCAAATCCAGTTCAGTTTGTGGCAAAGGAACTCGCCTCAGCCGACAAAAAAGTTCCAACGAGTTTCTCAGTCCGGCGAGTACATCTCTTGCAATTTCAGACAATACCAGGATTCGTAGCAGAAGAGGAACGTGGCGCTTCGCATGTTTCCACTCATTTTAACATGCCGGCCATTGCGAGTACCTTTTCAGCGACGCGCAAGCTTTGAACATCTCTATCCATGCCAATCTCTTGCATCCTCAAAGCTTAGCCAGATCTTCACATATTCAAGAGTCCTGGCCCCCTTGCCACCTGCTGGCTCCGGGCTTTCAATTCCTGGGCCTAGGCGGGCAACAGCTAATCATACTCCAAATTGACGAATTGTAGAACGTCTTGTCAGAAGCTGACCTCGCGGCTTTTCCCCAGTCGATGTGCGGCTGCTGCGCAAGCTGCATCAGCAAAAGCAAAATCCAATGTCCGCGAGCAAGCCTGCATTCAAGGTTGGCTTTTCCATACAATGGCGGCCAAAAAGCAGTAGCGCTGTGAGATCACTGGCCTCCGAAACACCGACATCGATCGGAACGAACCCCTTCTCCTACCGGGGGAATGCATTGAAGATATTGCAGCATTGCAACACATAACCCCGCCGGAAATGTCCTGGTAGTGCTTCAATCCCGTTTTGCCACGCGAGGAATCGACTGTGAATGCCTGTGGGTATCGCCAGAATCTTGACAAAAGCAGCGCAAGAACGACAAGTGGCAAAACGGCCGATAACGGCTGGTTCGGCGTTGCCAGCGCTTGCATTGACAGCATCCGCAGATGAAGCCTACACGACTCGCATCTTGCTACCCGGCCTGGTAAGAGTCTTTGTACAATGCTTTCCAAGCCAATTCCCTGTCAAAGCCTGGCACGAGCACGAGACGCTGGCGGCGCTGGTAGTTGGCTCTATGTCCCTGCCTGAGATGTTCTTGACGATGGCATCGGCAAGTACGACGTCAGCAAAGGTACCTACCTTGAGGAGGTCTACAACAGAATCTGGTGCTTGCCTGAGATTCCCAACAAGTGCTCTTTTAGTTTAAGTGCTTTTTGACGGGCCGTGCGTTTGCCATCTATTCTGAGAGGGGCGGCACTGCCAACCCCTGCGATACTTGTGGACCACATGCATTGCGGCTTGTCGCCTCAGGAATCTTGTGCTGCTTGAAACTGACCCAAACTTTCAGGGACAGGCTACATTCAGCTACTCGGTAGGTCCATCTTCGCTGCGCAGATTAAACCCGGAGATCAGCTACATAAATGCCGAGTTCTGCCTTCAGGGTGGGCTGAAGGTCCTTCACTGAGCTTGCCCAATCGTTCCAAGCACCAGTACTGCAGCCTTCTGCAGACCACGCGAGTGAATCCCCACGTGAGTGAATCAAACCAAATGCGAGCTGGCATTCCTGTTCGAACTGGCGTACACCCAGCGCCAAGCTGCCATCATATCCCGGTAGCCTGGTGACGCCCATTTCGGCAACCAACCGCCAGCCTGCGAAGTGGACACACAGAACGACAGCCATGGGCAACCGTCTCGCAGCAGCATCCGCCTTGAAGGCATTCAACCAACCAGTGAGGATGATAGACAACGTCTTGGGATATGCAATGGACAAGAACGGATAGACCTTGGCGGCGACAGGTGGGCTACTTGCTTGCATCGACTTCTAACCTGGCGGTCACGGCGCCGTTCGGAAGGTGTCCCAAAAGCCATTGTCGCTGACACCAACTCCACTGACCACCTGCCCACTGTATGGGCTCCAGTGCTGCAATCCTGCAAAACGGGCCACGGGATGCCACGGGCACAGACGGTGCCGAGACTCCAGCGAACTACAACCCTGGCCATGTCTGGCCGCTGGCCTGCTGGAGTCTCCTCGTCCAGCCGTCGCGGAAACAGCAAGGCCCGATAGAGCGAAGTGTAAAAGATCTCCAAGCGCCTGGCCGTGACATGCAGACTATCGCAGACAGCAGGTAGGGGAAGGGTAGGAGGTTCAAGTTCAAGGCTTCAAGGTACCCTCGCCTGAAAGTAGCCGCTGTAGGCGGCCCTGCCTCCAGCACCTCTCTGGAGAGAAGAAAAAACTCCACCCCTCTCTCCCTCTCTCTCTCTCTCTCTCTGATACTTGGAGACTTCCTTGGCCTCGACCTTTCGTAGCTCGGCTCGCCAGATGCCGCGAGCGGCCGTCGCAAGAAAGTCGAAGGAACGGCCACTGACCTGTGACTGACTCTGACAAGATTCGCTCATTCGCTGTTTTTCACCGCGCTACACCGACTGTTCCCGACGCTCACGGGTCTGCATCACGAAACAGCTATGCGAACACGGAGCGTAAAACATCGTACAACTACCACATGGCAAACAGCCATGCATTTGCAAACGTCGCGCTGCCATGCGCTGGTCCACCCGAACCTCCTTTCCTCCACGGGGCATTCTTACAACATTCTGTCCACGACCCGAGACCACAGATTCTTCTTTTCATAAACTTAGAAGCATCTATGCCCTCCCACGTCCTACGTCCCATCACCTCGGCATCCAGCGCCCGCAACGCTTGGGCCGCCGAGATGAAGCCTCAGTCGCTCTGCTCTGGAGCATGAAGCCACGCACGTCTGACCTTTCAGCCCAGCGGCTGGTCCCGATCTTAACCTCCACCACCTGCAAGTAACGCGAAAGCACATCTAGTCTGCTTTTCACTGCATGTATGATTTTGGTCACGTGTGTCATGCGCCCTGTGCTTTTTTGTTTATGCTACTTCGGAGTGCTTCGGAAGGAAAGGTGTGGCTGGGGCGGCGGCTGAGAGGGATGAATGGGGTTTGTGTGTTCTTCAGTCCCCGGAACCCTCGTAGGTCTTCTGCCTCCTGCTGATTCCTGCTGTATCGCACAAAATCCCAAAACTAGCCAGGCTTGTCAGGCTGCCGCTTGTGCGAGTTGAGGCGTGAGAGTAACCATGCGGTGATGTGTATTCTCACGAACAGATGTGTCATAAACTCGGAAATGCTGCAGTCAGCAGCAACATGCCATCCCGCAACATTTGGGTTTATGCCTCTTTGCAAACGACGGGTAAATGCACAAAATCCCAAAGCGACCACACTGTCGAGGGATTCTGCGTGTGTGCAAGCCTGTGTTGCGCAGATGTTGCTTTTTCTACAAGAATGCACGTCTACAGAGTCCGTACTGGCCTGCTGGCTCTGGCCGATGAAGCAGCATTCGCGCTGGGTCGACTCGGCGCACTGGGAAGGTCCGCTCTGCACGCCGCCCTGCCGCTTCTTCTTGGCCCTGGCATCCTCGCAGAAGGGCCATCGTCGTTGGAGCTTGTGCCCTGGGCCCCTGCAGCCACTGACTGCACATGTGCGACGGAATATAAAACACACAGCAGGCCCATTCGAAGCCACCAACACACTTGCAGCTGCACGTTTCTCCTGTAGATGGCAGCCGCCATCATCATAGAAGGTGAAATGCCTTGCTACACAACCTACGTATTTACCACACTTGATTTCTTTGACCTCTTGGGACTGCTTGGCGACTCGGCTACTGTCTGCGACTCCTCTCGGCCACGCTTACCACTACTTAGTCACTACTTGTCGCTGCCACCACCGAAACATACCGAAACTACCCTCAAACGCTCACTTCTCTCGCAACTCTGCACTGATACTGAGCATGGTTCATGTTGGACGTCCTGCACATAGCTCGCCTGCTCCAAGCGATAACGGCACACCATCCACCATTTATCTGCAAAGATATGACTTCCAAGTTCGGATTGGCAAGTGCAGCCAGCAGCCAAGGAACGCACAACTTGCAGTGCTTTTGCAGCGCATCTGGCATTGCGACGCGGAGTCCAGCGCCGATCGCTCTTGGCCTCAAAGGACGAGAGCGACCTCAAAATGCTGCTGAGAGCTGCCGAACAACGCAGCGGGCTCCTTGCCTGGCATGTTCAAAGGATCCCACTGCTGGTCCTTTCGGGGAGTCGCGGAGGCTTCGAATGTCCGCAACACACGTCAATGCAGGCAGTTCTTCCCACCACACATAGACCTCCAGAACTCTATGCTGTTTGGACACGCGCGAGATCGTCTTTAGAGTCGAAAAAACCAAATCCCGAAGGGAGTCCCGAAGAATCGCCAGCCTCGCCGGACCCTGGACGAAATGGAGGTACATGGATTTGTCAAGGCATTTCGTTTTACTAAATCAGGTCGAAGGGGCAGGGGACGATATCGTGAGTCCGAAGGGCGGCCGAACCAATAGAAGATGAATATGGAGACGCGCGTGCAAGACCAGCAAACTGGCACCTCGGCCCCTTGAGAAGGAGTGGAAATGCAAGGGCTAAGTCACGTCCTTCTCGAAGCAATCAGCGATGGGAGCCGTTTCGACTCGGAGGCCTGGTATGGGCTAGGCTGATAGGTGGATTCTAAGAAAAACTCACTGTGTCTCGCATCTCTCTCCTGGAGACTCCAAGCGCCCGAAAAAGGCGAAGCTCTCCGGTGTCCCATCGGCAAATCGCCGAGACTCCACGTTGATACCGCCACCGCTTTCGACGCCTCAGCAACTCGCTTGCTTCAGAAATCCGGAACGAAGCTTCGTGCCTTTTCTGAGCTCAACACACGAGCCCGAGGGAACTTTTCTCGCAGTGCTGCGCTTTTCATCCTTGTCCTGCAAAGTCGCAAGTAGACACAGCCGCAGGCCGAGGCGTCGCCTCTTTTTCGATTGTGCCTTCAGGTCCCCTTTCGGCACCATCACACAAAGCCTGACAGACGATGCCGGGGTGAAAGAAACGGAAGCACGAAACCACGTATGGAGATGCCTTCTATGCTGCGGCTGCGCAGACTCTGGGAAAGTTACCTGACATGCTGCAGCGATGTTCAATCCGAATCCGTTTCAACGGCACCTATAATATTGGGCAACATCGGCGCTTACCACTTACCACCAGAATCAACCAAATTCAAGCATGTGTAGCAAGAATAGTCAAGGCGGGTCGGGCTTCGCATGATTTCGCTACGTGCCAAGCGGCTCGCAGCAAGCCTCCGTGGTTCGTGGGCGTGAGCTGCAGCCTGTGCCTTTAGAAATCGATTCACGCGAGCCCATAAAGTACAGCGATGCAGCGACACATAGCCAGGACACCCAAAGGGCCCCAGAGTCAGGTCGATCAGGTGTGGCCTCACACGAGACATCTCAGTCTGGTGCGTGCCCTTTTCACAAAGACTCTCCTTGCCTGAGGGCTCCTTCGGCGTGATAGGATGTGAACCCCATCTTGGAGTTCCCCGCATAGCCCGTGTGAAGGACGAGCAGGAACCACCTTGCTTTTCGAATAAAGTATGAAGCGAAGCTTTGGCTGTGTCAGCTTCGGTGGGTTCTGCGCGATCCAGACAATATTCTTCACGGCATGCGGCCCGTAGTCGCCCATCCAGGGGGAAGGCTGGTGAGTGCATCGTAGACCATAAAAAGTGTCCGCATTGGCGTCGAACCTCAAACCGAAGGTGCCACGAACACCACAGCTCCTCAGCTTCCAGCCGAGATGCCACCAGCTCGTCTTGCGTGCTGCAGGATCTGCAGTTTGGGGTGCCCAGTGATTGAAACCCCACGGCATCGCAACCAAAGGCAGAGTGTTTCCTTAGTTTGCAATCGCATCACCACGAATGTGCATGGAGAAAGCGGACAGAACGAGCATGTGTCTCTCACTTGCATTGCGGTCTGCTTTGACACACCTCCAGGTGGTACGAGCCTGAGCATGGCCTGCCTGACATGAGGCCAGTTGCCGGTACTGTGGTGCATGCCAGCCTTCTCGCCACCCACTGTTCCGGCGAGAACATTGACGAAGTCCTGCCAAACTCTACAGACGGTTTATCGAGGTGTTGCGCGTGACTGCATTTGATGCACGTTGCCACCCGCAGATCCTCTGGATCCGGAACCTTGACAGTGTCTGTGGATGCTAAGCCGCCATGAAACAGCAGCACGGAGCATCTGAGCATATCACAAGGACCGTAAAGTCCCGACATGCATGTAGCTTCAAACAGAACAGCCATAAACGCAACTGCAGAGTCTGGTCTTGAGGGCTACAAGAAGCTAGAAACAGCGGTGGGGTGTAACGGATGCCCACCTACCCGTGCATTGCTGCGCAGGACTATTCATGTGCAAAGCCTGCTTGAGAAACCAGATTCAGACAAGCATAGCAAACAGTACAGAGATGTCCAGAGATGTGTGGAGATGTCCAGAGTCCATTCGCAGCATAGAGCATAGACGATAACGGACATGCCTGGCTCTCACCAATGGTGCTGCCACCGAGGACAACCCAGCAATTGGCTTCGCCAATCAGGGCCACCTCTGACCGTCCCTATAAGACGCCACCCTCTAAGACTAAGACCGTAAAACTGGCAGTGCAGCCGCTGCAGAGCTTTCTGCTTCTGCAACATAGCGCTAGGCCGGGGAACGGCGCCAGGCAAAGCTCTCCGTTCTCTTTGAGAACTCAAACCTCACAAGGGCCTCAGTTTCAGTTTTGGTGCAGCTGCCAGCTCCGTTGTTCGGAGATTCAGGCAACCACTCCCTTTGAAGAGGGCACAGGCAACGGCAGATCTCTCGAGGACACGCCCAGAGCAGGGCCGGCGACCTCGAAATCAGCAAAAAGCGCCTCCGACACTAATGTCAGCACTGATCCCTGCTAGGTCCCCCACTTCCGCATCAAGATCCAAAGCAAAAGCATTGTAGACCTGGAGTCCACATCGTGCATGCTGCTGGCTGGATACATGCGCCTTTCGCTGTCAGTTGGATCAGTGCCGTGCATCCTCAGGAATTGCATAATCGCGCAGTCGTCTCGCCAGAGCCCTTCGGTACACGTCACTGTAGTGGAACCTGGGCCAGGAGATGAAAAGTCCATATCTCGAGCTTCGTCCCGAGAGTCAGCCTGAGGGACTGATGGTACGTCGGCCAAGCAGCAGCCGCCCGCTGCTTACAAAAGCTGGCGATAGGACATGCCTTCGTATTGCGACGGAAGTCTTTCTGCACTTACCAGTCGAGCAGCACAGTGATCAGAAGCCAAGACTCATGAAGAACACCCAGTCAACCTGCAACGGCTCACTTGTTCTCGACAAGTGCCGACGCAAGGCCCAGGCCGCGAGGCCGGAGGGCCCAAACTCGGAGGCCTCTTCATCTTCTTGCAGCATCAACTCTGGCAAGCGCAAGCCGGCTCCCCCCAGGGGGGCCAGGTAGACATCCAGGAGCTCCTCGAAACAGGAAGCTTCCGCATGAGAAGCTCAGGAAGGACATGACATGACGTGTGAGAAAACTTTCGACACAAGGTTTGACTGATGACAGGCTGGTGTGGCGCAAAGTGCCTTATGGCCACCTCTGAGTGAAATAGAGATCTGAAGGTGGAGTCCCAAGAATGCAGGAAGCGTCCCGCTCGTTCCACTTTGCCGGGCACCATGAGGTACCCTACCTAGGGCCCACGCGTTTCATTACCGGCCAAAGTGGTTTGACCCTCCGCACAATCGCCCCAAGTCAAACAGCCTGGAAGCAAGTACCAGTGCTATTTCAGACACTGCTACTGCTACTGCTACTGCGACTGCGACTGCGACTGCTACTGCGACTGCGACTGCGACTGCGACTGCGACTGCGACTGCGACTGCGACTGC